>JBBPMG010000436.1:0-21035 GCA_038090195.1 Boletellus deceptivus | reverse complement strand
CATGCCAGCGATTTCGGTTCGATATTAGGAGCTTGGTCCGGGAGGATCAGCGCAAACGAAAGTAGCGTATAATCTTGGGACTGAGCCAGCCAGTCCGTTGGGGAGGATCGTCCTTGTCGCGGCACGCGGGTGGTGACTTCAGCGCATATTTATCGTCCTCATCCAACTCACCGGCACGGATACATGGACAAAAGAGAGAATTCGAGTTACGCTCTGCGCGGTCGTAAAAGGCGGCGGGAGATACGTGAACGTGGAGACGCGAAGCTCCATGGCTGTATTGCTTATTGTGAAACCATGGGGATGAGCAGCGCGGCCAACTCTGGTCATCGTCGGTTTGACAAGACAATAAGCCCACTGCGGGGCTCCGTACAAGGAAAAAAAGCCCCTGACTCACCCACCCGTGTATCGTCAGCCGCTTACTCCGGAGTCAAAACACGGGTTTCTGGTCGGACAAGGTGCTGAGATCAACAACCGCAGCATGCAAGAAGCGTCCGTCACTGTCGTATGTACAATGTGTACCTAGATATCATATACCATAACTGAGTGGTTCAACTGTAAATGACGTTCGTACAAAGCCGGAGCGACTGGCTAACTCTTCTGTGGCCACTCGCGGATTTGGAGCGACGCAAACATGGACTTGCTCTTGACTGGTGTGGCTTTGACGGGAGGCTCAGCAGCGACCTCAGAGTCGGAAGCGGGCAGGCTTTTAGGTGGAGAGGTCGTGAGTAGATTGGAAATGACGGACCACAGGTGGTCGCTGTTTACTTGACCATCATCCTGCAGAACCGCCCGACAAGCGATGCGGGCCAGCCTGCGGGATTCGTCCGTATCACGTCTAGAGACAATACTGCTGGGCGGCGGTCGCTCGTCCGCCCAGGCCCACCCCCAAACGCCGGACGGCGACTCCAGTCCATCTCTGAACGCTTTGGATCTCTCTTTTCGCTTTCCCTGCGCTCGCACGTTCTGGGATTCCTGGAAGCGAGTGAAGGTTCTGGTAATGTCCTTTTTGGCAATGTCGATGTTTCGCTTCCGCTGTTTCTCCACCGTCAATAGCTCTTTCGCGTATTTCTGGTCGAAAAGCGCTTTTCCTTCAAGGTAACGGCGCACAGCCTTTTCAGAGAGAACCCCAATGATGTCTGGTGGTATATGTAGAGCGTCGAGTTTGTCGGCCGTCTCCAGCGGTCTGATGACACCCTGGGTAGATACTCTTTCGCGGATCATACCAGCCGTCCAGGTCAAGAGTCCCTGCCGAATTATATAAGTGTAATAAGAGGCGGACACACAAAAATATAGTCAGGAGATAACACCCACCTCTTTGTTATAGTAAATGTCTGGCTCCCCGGCGTAGCGTACCATGTCTGTCATCGATATGCACCGCCGCATACCACTGGGACCTCTCACGTTTTGGTCTTCTTGGGAACGCAACAAGCTACCTTCAGGTCGTCTGAGAGACCGTTCCGAAATAGTCCTTGTCACCGATGCCCGAACTGACTTCATCCTGAAAGAGAACATCGGCCGAGGGGATGATGGAGGCAGATTGAACGAGTTAGATGCAGGTGTCAGTGCATCAGGAGAGTTGGGTGAATTGTCCAGTGCGGGAGGTGACTCAGTCACGAATCCACTGGAGACCAAGCGTGGAAGCTGTTGCACACGTGTACTATCAGGGTGAGCGCCATCCACCGGATGATGTAGGCTCAATGTGGTTCCTCCCGAGGAACTTGGCGTAACGTTCGTCGAGTGCAGCATTCCCGTAACGTGCTTTGTAAAAGTAGCGATAGCTCGGTAACAGTACTTTGCTGGGGTCGTGAAAGGGAAGAGGATGGGTAGAACGTGCGCAGTATCTATGAGGAGGTTAACCTATACTTTCATTCGTCCATTTTCTGAGTGCACACCATCATAGACCTGGAGGTGGACCTGTGTGGGCCCATAACGTTCCTCTATGCCCGCCAATGGCGGATATAACGTCAGAACCTCTTCTTTCAAAGGAAACAGCGAGGGATGAGCCGCCTTGTGCGCTCTTGAAGAGACATCCGTCAGTATCCGTTATCCCGACTGTTCCGCGAACTCACACGTAGATAACTTCGTCCCTGAGTACCTCCTTGTCGCTTGCAACGAAAAATAATGGGGGCAATCCGCCCAAATAGGAAAGGACGGGACTGACGAGAGGATGCCCGAGAAGACTATTCTGAGCGTAAAGCTGGATTTGTGAATCTACCTTCAGTTGTTCCCCGGACTTGGTCTGGAGAGAGACAGTTTGATCCTTTTCGTGAATTGAGGGTAGTGTGGTGGTGGCCCCGACATCTATAGGCATATGTTTTGACGTTGGACTTACATCCTCGCCAGCGAGGTTGGGCTTCGAGCCGTCCAACGCATCCCGCACATGTTCCGAACCTTCACCGGTTTTATCTCCAGTGACATTGGTACGAACCATTTGTCGAATTTTCTGTCTTATCCCGGTATGGATTCTGTGCGTCATCTCCTCTGACGGCGGGGGCCATAAAGCGCTAGGTTTGTGTAGTGACAGTCCATACGCGGGAAGAACATCCTAACGAACTCTCAATACATACGACAGTACGAATGCGGTCCAAGTCATACGCACCGTGGCAGTATTGGTGTGAATACTCGGAAACGAGTGCGTTAGGTCACACCATGGTGAGATTAGCACGCCACCAGCCGGAAGCGGCTGGCCAGAGTCGCGCAACACTTGAAGTAAAGCAAGAGTGAGCCCACCTCCAGCAGAATCACCCGCGACCACGATATGAGATGGTTTCACTGGTTGATGAGGAGCATCAGGAGGAGGCTTGATCAAGTACAAATCTAAAGAGTTCTCCGATGTGAGTCACTGCAGGATCGAGCCACTAATCGCACACACAGGCCGCAATGAGGTCCTGAAGCGCACAAGGGAATGGATATTGCGGAGCAAGACGGTAATTGACGGCTGAAGTTGTTTGATGACTATCAGGGGAAACTGACTACAAAGGCCACCTACCAAACACCCGACCCTTGATCTTTCTTGCAAGTCGCTGCATGCAGTATCTAGCGAGTGATCAGCACACAAGCAGAGCAGGGCACCGAACAAATTACCTCTCCTGATCGATACTTCCAAAGTAATAGCCGCCTCCGTGAGCGAATAATATGCAACGCAGGTCGTCTGCATCCTGGTTATACGAGTCGCTAGGCTCTGGAAACGAAGGTAGAGGGTTGGCCGCGTCCTGTGAAGAATCACTATCGCCAACTTTCGAATTCTTGGATGCCTTCCGACGTTTCTTGGCTTCTTCCCAGTCCTTTCTGGCCGTCACCCATTCACCGGGAATTCTGCAGGGCCATAAACTGTATCCCAGAGATATATTTCGCGTCGCACATACCCACTGGCGCTACGCACTTGCCACCACTTCGTACCACCCACTAGAAGAGACATGTGTTTTTCGCCCCCAAAAGCCTGGATGAGCAAGGTAGCCGCCTCATCGCAACAGGACATGGGGACGTGGACCCGCACGACGTGGACTGAGGGGGGAGACAGGGTCCGAGTATTAGAGAATGTTTGAAGCTCTTCAACCGAGTGACTGTGACCCATGGAATTCAGGTTGTGTGAGCGATTGCGGAGAACTTACTGAATCGCCACACCAAAGAATCTCTATGAACACTGGATTAAGGACACCCCGGAAGGATGGTCACATGGCGATACGTGCCTTGACGATATTAAACGCCTCATCATAGAGGAGTTCGTCCTGTCGAAGTTGAGTGAAAGGCGCCTTTTCGTTCTTCACACGATCAAAGTAATGCTTGAAGAGGGTATCTAAAGCAATTGGACCTAGCTTCAGGCCAGCTGTTCGAGTGAGGGCATTGGGCATTTGGCAGCGTTAAAATGGCGGAGATGCTCTTCCGAGTCGAGGCGTGTCAGGCTAAGGGACTCACAGCTGCACGCTGGTCCGGCGGGTCGCACTGAACGCATAGCCGCAACGCAGCCCGGCAGTAAGAGCCCACACGTGATCACCACGAGCCACCGCCCAGATAACGACCAGCTTGTCTCTTTCCTTTTGGCTAGTGTTCCGTGCACCACTGCCGCGCAGACCTTGCCGACACGTCGTATTCTACAGCACGCCATGACTCCACCCAAAGACACGGATACGGCATCGAAAGCGACAGGTGCTAGCACCGCCAGCCAGCCTCGCAAGAAGCACGATGCCCTCAAGAGTATCGCAGACGCCACTCTCGAAGCCATTGAAAGAGGCTCCATCACTCACGCCAAGACCTCCCTTGATCTGGCTGCAAAAGTCAGGTTTTCCAATCACAACACACGCTATTATCCCCCCGACGACCGACCCTTGTCTCGATGGACTTTGGATCTGCTCGTATCCCCATCGACTAAAACAGAGATATCGATTCTAGAGATCTCGACACTCGATGGTGCTCATCTCCTACACAAGACCTTGTCCACCCTTTCCAGCTTCGGCAGAATTGCGATACTCAATTTTGCCTCGGCCACACGCCCAGGTGGCGGCTTTCGTGATGGTGCCCAAGCCCAGGAAGAATCCATCGCGCGATCCTCTACTTTGTATCCATCCCTCATGACGGATACAGCTCAGCAGTTCTACAAGTTGCATCTGTGCGATCGCCAGGGCGGATTCTACGACCACGCGATGATATACACCCCCTCTGTCGTCATATTTCGAAATGACTCGGGAGAGTGGGTGGCCCCCTTCGAAGTTGACGTCCTCACAAGCGCTGCAGTGAATGCAGGCGACGTCAGGAACAAAAGTAGTGAGCATGCAGATCGTGCCAAGATCGAGAGCACGATAGGGTCGGTGATGAAGGAGCGAATGGGCAGGATACTGGCACTGATGGAACAACAAGGAGCAAAGAACATTGTTTTGGGAAGCTTTGGGACGGGCGTGTTTCGAAACAGTGTGAAGATGGTGGCCAGCATTTGGGTAGACCTCCTGGTGGGCAAGGGTGCGAGATACAGGTCCTCGTTTGATCGCGTCGTGTTTGCGATCCTCGGGACGAACACCTTCGCCACGTTCAAGCAAGTCTTTGGCGGTGTTGACCAAACATGAAAGCCTACAAATGGCTGGACTCGCGCAGCGGTCGGAGAGGCAACGCACGATGTAAGCAAAGGATTGGGGTTCGCGGTACCCGGGAGCCTTGTGCTAGCCGATTCGTTGCGGAGACCGACGAGCGCTCATTCGTATTGTCCTTGCACACCAATGCCAATGAGACTAGGCGACCAGAGTGAGGATGACCATGGAATCACGCACGGAAGAACATACTGACTAGGTGGTGCTGCACGGTTACTCTTGGCGAGTGGAATACGAACAGCGGCCAGGCCTCGTCCGTGACGTCCATGTTGACCGTTTCCAATGAGATGAAATAATGATAAACATCTTCTGAAACTCGTCCACCATGCAGAAGCTTGTTGTCTTCTCATACGAAACGAACATATCGACCACACAAACATGGACCCGCTGCGCAGAACATCGGTTCCAGATTTGAGCCCACAGCAATCACTTAAGCGGAACGCCTCGACCAAAGACCTCTCTCTGTTCGGTCTTCTGTCCCGTTATCATGTCTTCATTGGCCCAATTCCACTACGACCCCTTCTTTGAATTTGACCGTCTGTTTGGTGACCCATCCAGTGGGCGCCTCCGGTCACCCCCCTCCTCACCCGAGGTCAGTCAACCTGCTAGAACACAGCGCCTCGACCATTTTCATCCAAGGTGGACTCTGTTCACCTCGTTTGCATCGCTGCCGCACTCATCCGCGCGTTCCTTCTCCAGACTTGATTTATACGAGTCTCAGGATTCCGACATCGTAGTGGCCACGTTCGAGTTACCTGGCCTCAAACCGGAGGACGTCACTATTGCTGTCCACTACGATCGTCTGACAGTGTCAGGCGAATCTGTGGCCTCCAACACTCACGAGCGAGGGGGTTACGCTGTTCGCGAGCGCCCCCATGGTCGATTCTCTAGGGCCCTACAGCTCCCCGTCGGAATCAAGGTATGTTATGATGAATGTGTGGATAGTTGGCGTCGAGCTCTGATTCCGACAAAACCGATAGCCTGACGACGTGAAAGCCAAGATGGAGCATGGCCTACTGACATTGACGTTCCCGAAGGCGATTCCCGAGCAGCAACCTCATCGCATTGCCATTCAGTAACGGCCCTAGCCTCTGGGATTCCCGCAAGCAGTTGTTAGACTACCCTGTTCAGCTGAGCGGATCGGTAATAATGCTGTATAATATTAAAATGATACTGGTATTTATTCTTTGGTGCTCATCAACACTGATCTGGGATCATAGTGAAGCGCATTTTGGATTACTACGTCACCAATGGGCATTGGAGGTCATGGAGGAATGAATCGACCTACCACATGTACTGTACATGTGACGCGACTCGGATTTGTTCCAGCAAATGCCTCCGAAACATAGCTTTCTCAGGCTGTTGCGGCTGCCCGCGGTCCCTGATCAGTGTGTATTGGCACTGTCTAGCACGCTGCACCAGCGTACCAGCGATTTCAGTTTGCCGATCTGTGAATGGCATGGCGCTGGTGAACATTCAGCTTCAAGACCTTACATCTTCCATTCGCAAAACTGGACAGCATCCGTTTGACGCTGGTAATCATGCAGACATCTGGCTGGGGGAATTCCTTGATCCCAAGCAGAAGGGTCGCAAGGTATGTTCTCTGATCCAACGACTGTGTGGATCATCAGGGATTGGCGACTCCTCTCATATCAAGGTCGCTATCAAAGTTATTAGAAGTGCCTTTACCGCAGAAGAAGTGAAGCGATTTAACGAGGTCAGTGGATCGATCTGAACTGCCAGCAGTGCTGCTTAGAGGTGTGCGTCCCCGGAGTAGAAACTCCTTCGAGAAGCGAGGCTTTGGGCTACGCTGAATCACGACAACATCGTACCATTGCTTGGAACCATCACCACTGCAGACATATCCCGTCATTCAGCTCCCGCATTAGTATCGCCTTTCTACAAAAACGGGAGCTTGAAGAAATATGTGACGAGCAATAGCCTCACGCTTCGCGGCAAGATGGATC
Organism: Boletellus deceptivus; assembly: GCA_038090195.1. NCBI lineage: Eukaryota > Fungi > Basidiomycota > Agaricomycetes > Boletales > Boletaceae > Boletellus > Boletellus deceptivus. The sequence continues at coordinate 13,990 of JBBPMG010000436.1, read as the reverse complement.
TGGTACGGTCGCTGAAGCTAGTTCATAGCGACCCGGGGCATTCAAATTGCGTTGCAGTTGTTTCATGTTTCTAGCGGCCTAGCTTTCCTGCATGGCCATCAGGTAGTCCACGGAGACATTAAACCAGTATGTTAGCTTTTGGCTCTCAATTTTATTGCAATTTCACGCTCCGTCGGCCGACAGGGAAATATCCTAATCGATGATGCTGGGCAAGCGGTCCTCACCGACTTTGGGCTCTCCATAGTCCTGGAAATGTCTGGGTTCACTACCAAGAACACACCTGGTACCCTCCGATACATGGCCCCCGAGCTTTTGGCCGAACAGACTGCCTTGGCAGCAATCCGTCCCACTGTTGCAACGGATGTGTGGGCGTTCGCTATTACGGCGACGGAGGTAAGGTCTTCGAGTGGGTTCTCCCGACATCTCAGAGATATTTCGGACGTAGATCTTCTCAGCGAAGCAACCCTACCACAATCTTCTTAACGACAGCGCGGTATTGATATATGTCACAGGAAAACATGGGCGGTTAAGGTATGACGATTACAAACTCGACATCAGGGAGGGTTTGTGGAGTTTGCTGGAGAAATGCTGGGATCAGAAACCTGATGGACGACCCTCCATGAATGACATCAAGGCCTTTGTCGACAAGAAGAGGGGTAGCTATGCATAAAACGAGTCTACGACAACAACCCATGATAGATCTACAACTTGGATTTACTGTTAATAACATATCCCTCGTCTTCGAGAGCAGCCTTTGCTAGCTGTCCCACTACAGGAAATAGCCGGATCTGAATATGTGCGTGTTCCGAACTGGCTTGACGTCTGGCGAACCTAGCTGCGATTCCTTGTGAGATGACTGCCAGCTAAAATCATCGTGAACATCGATGCACAGAGGCAAATAAGCAAAACTCACTCGGAAGAGCATCCAACTGCGGACGAAGATCATCTCATGGATAGGGTATGCTTGATTGGTGAGACGACAATATTCGCGTTCTAGATCTTTCAGGGGTATCGGCACGTCTTTAGTGGTATGCTTGAATGCCTTGAGTAAATTGAAACTCCTGAGTGCTGGGTCGTCAGGTAGATTTTTGGAATGGATCGACCATGGCTGCGTGAGATTTCCTAGGTCCGCCAGCTGGAGACTAGTTTGTGCCCCAAACATAGCGATGACAGAGGGAAGACGCACCGGACTCCCGAGAGTACACAATTCCCAGTCCAAAATCCCTATCACCTTGTTTTCCAATGGGTGAAAGATCAGATTATCGAGTTTGTAATCTCCGTGGACGACACGCAAGCCAGTCTTTCTCTCATCTGGGAGATGTGTTCGATACCAATCAACTAATTCGTCGTAGAACGGTATCTTTCCTATCGGCTTCCCGGTGTCGACATCGATTGTCTGGGCCTGCACCTCGGACACACGGGCCAATGACTTGATCTGGCGTGGAAAGTAGTCCGTGGGTGGTCCAAAGTTAGCGAGTCCTATCTCAGCTGGATCAAGGGATGCCAGCGAGGCGAGGGCCTGCACGGCGGAGATCCAACTAGAGCTCATTCTCAGCTATATGGTTTTCTGGTACTTGGATTTGCTCACCATTCGCGCCGGACGTTTGGAGATACTTCCAGCATCCTCGCATCAGTGAATATCCGGCCATCCAAATATTCCATAATGTAGAAGGGGGTGCCAATGACTTTGGTGTCTTCGCACAGCGCATACGGGATCGGAACGGGGACAACCTGCCAGGGTTTGGTGCTCGGCTTGGCGTTGTGCTCGTGGAGAGCGCTCAATACTCGGTATTCGCGCTCAATTTGATGAGCGGTAGACGAGAGCAGTTGACCAGCGGGTTTTTTTCGCAGAACAAACTTGCCTTGTCTGTGCCGTGCGGATCATTAGACCAGTGCGCGTGTAGGAAACCGACCCATGTCACAAACCTAGCGTCCGTCAAGTAGTAAGTTGGATTGGACTAATGATCCCACTATTGGTCAGCTGGTGGTGGTCCGATGGAACCCACTGGGCATACCTGTCCAAACTATGCAGAGGATCAGACACGGTCCTGCTGGGTGGAGAGAAGTGCATACCTTGAATTGCTGGACGTCCACGGGTGAGCTGATAGCCGGGACATGGGACGCAAGGTATGCGTTCAGCCTGTCAACGTCGATACTAGCGCGTACGGCCCCATATTCCCCGCCGGTTCGTTTGGGAGAGCTATTCGACATCTCGAGTGGTAGTTTGCGGGTGTGGAGTGATGAACACAGCGGTCAGAAAACGCGTGCACATGGTGAGCGGTGTGTGAAACGGTATGACCGCAAGAACACGGAACAAGTCGATGACCACAGAGCGCGCGTATTCATTAACCACATTGCAGAGCCACGCAGTTCCTCGTTGTGTATTAGTACTGCTGGCATGACCCACAGGGTCTTGATGACCAAGTGCAACGAAATTTTCCGTTCGTCACAGCATCGTGGGAGAATTTCTGCGGAACGGCCGGCTGAAGCGCTGATGTAAGCCCTCCGGGAGTCTAAAATTTTGGAGAATTGCCGCGCCTGCTTTCTCTCCACTTTCGTTTTCTTCCTCCATGTTCACTGCAGCTCGTTCGTTCCGCGCCGCCGTTGCTCGCTCGGGCAACTATGCTGTATGCTCCATCGTTCTGCTACTTTGTCCACCTTTCTCACCTTTGTTTGTAGGGCCTTCCGCGCTCCTCGATCGCGAGGAACATGAACACCAAAATCAATGGTGCGCACATTTGCTTTTGGCTATGCCCTATCTTACTCGAGTTTATGTTAGGGCCCGTTGTGGGTATTGACTTGGGCACGACGAACTCATGTGTTTCCGTCATGGAGGGAAAGTCATCTCGTGTAATTGAAAACTCGGAGGGTGCTCGGACGACGCCCTCTGTTGTGGCGTTCACGAAGCATGGAGAGCGTCTTGTTGGTCTTCCGGCGAAGCGGCAAGCAGTCGTCAACTCTGCAAACACTGTCTTTGGCTTCAAGCGGTTGATCGGCCGCCAGTTCAAGGACAAGGAGGTACAGGACGACATGAAGCACTGGTGAGTACTTGCACCATTCTTCTTCCTGTCCATCTCACGTGACAATTAGGCCTTTCCAAGTCGTTTCCAAGAGTGATGGTCGTCCTGCGGTTCGAGTCGAGAACGGTGAGAAAACGCAGGAATTTGTGAGTGGATGGTCTTATGGCAGGTATAAAGTATATTAAAACTTTGCAGTCCTCAGAGGAGCTCTCGTCTATGGTCCTTACGAAGATGAAGGAGACTGCCGAGCAATATCTCAACAAGAAAGTTGGGTATGTGTGATGTTGTGGAGGTTATGGTGCCAAAACATTGATCTCGCTGCTTAGTCATGCTGTTGTCACGGTTCCGGCATACTTCAACGACGCCCAGCGACAAGCAACAAAGAATGCTGGGCAAATTGCTGGTCTGGATGTGCTCCGTGTTATTAATGAGCCCACCGCTGCTGCCCTTGCCTATGGTCTTGACCGTGCGGATTCCTCCGTCATCGCCGTCTACGATCTTGGTGGTGGTACCTTTGATATCTCGATATTGGAAATGCAGAAGGGTGTCTTCGAAGTGAAGTCGACCAACGGCGACACACACCTTGGTGGAGAAGACTTCGACATCGCTCTTGTTGACCACATCTTGAAGGAGTTCCAGAAGGAATCAGGCATATCCCTCGGTCAAGATCGGATGGCCATTCAGCGAATTCGCGAGGCTGCCGAGAAAGCCAAGATTGAACTCTCGTCGACGACACAGACGGAAATCAACTTACCTTTCATCACTGCCGACGCGTCAGGCCCCAAACATATCAACCTGAAACTGAGCAGAGCTAACTTCGAGGGCCTCGTGGACAAACTCGTTCAGCGTACGGTCGAACCCTGTAAGAAGGCACTCAGCGATGCGGGTGTGAAAGCAAGTGAAGTCAATGAGGTGATTCTGGTTGGTGGTATGACCCGCATGCCGAAAGTTGGGGAGACTGTGAAGGGCATCTTCGGTCGGGACCCGAGCAAGGGCGTTAACCCTGACGAAGCGGTGGCCATCGGCGCGTCCATCCAAGGCGGTGTCCTCGCTGGTAATGTCACCGATATTTTACTTCTCGACGTCACCCCACTTTCCCTCGGTATCGAGACTCTTGGTGGCATCATGACGAAACTTATCAACCGTAACACGACCATTCCAACGAAGAAATCGCAGACGTTCTCGACTGCAGCTGATGGCCAGAATGCGATTGAAGTCAAGATTTACCAGGGCGAGCGTGAGTTGGTCCGAGACAACAAGCTCCTCGGTAACTTCAATCTCGTTGGCATTCCCCCTGCGCCTAAGGGCGTTCCTCAAATCGAGATCACGTTTGACATCGACGCGGGTTAGTCAAACAAAGGATTTACGCAGTACATACTTACCGGTTCCTAGATGGTATTGTCAATGTCTCCGCCAAGGACAAGGCTACCAACAAGGACCAGTCCATGACCATTGCTTCATCCTCAGGTCTCTCTGACCAGGAAATTGAACGCATGGTCTCTGATGCCGAGCAGTATGCTGAATCTGACAAGGCGCGTCGCGCTCTTATCGAAGAAGCTAACAAGGGCGAATCTGTCTGCTCTGACACGGAGAAGGGTGAGTCCACGGTTACTACTACTACTATACTGTCTTACATTTTGTGTTTAGCGATGAATGAGTTTAAAGAGCAACTGGATGCTGCCGAGAAGGAGAAGGTCACCAAGCTTGTTGCAGAACTCCGTGAACTGGCAGCCAAGGGTCAGACTGGCGATGGCTCCGTTACCGCCGAACAGATTCGGGAGAAGATCAATGAGACCCAGCAAGCTTCGCTTGGTCTCTTCCAGAAGGTCTACGAGAAACGCAACGCCGAAAATGCAAGTTCGGAGCCATCACCAGAGAGCAAGGAGGAGAAGAAGGATTAAATGTGGTGACTCGCCGTTTCTGATTAATCTCGCTTCGTCTCTATGGCTGTTCCGCCTGTCCCTTCCTTTGCGCACTGCCCACATTGTCGCTACCTGCACCCCCACAATTTGCATTACGTAGATTTAAGAAAAGTACCACCACTCACGCATACTTTATCGCGATCTTATTTTGCACCATACACATTTAAGTAGCTAACGACACGCCCCACTCAATACACCAGATCTTATCTACCTGACTGACGGATACATACTTCGGGCGACATCCTTCATTACAGACACGTCCCACCTAGAGAATGCGGTGGCTGCATGAGAACCGATTCGGGAGTTGATGGGTGGTACCGCACTGTGCGACGAGCGTTCAGTAGGTGACACTGTAGCTTGGCGTGTTAGAGAAACTGCCTGGGGTTGCGTCCGCTTACTTGTGATCGAGAGCTAGGCATCCCAATGACTCGCCATGAGCTGTAGCTACTTGCAAGGTCGATAACCCGGGATCCCCGGTCACATCCTAGCATAGCTCATCCGCTTAAAGGCGTAGTCTCTGAGGTTACGGTCTACAAGTGGCAAAGCGTACATGTCCAAGTTACTTGGAGATCTGGCATCGTCCGCGTCTTTCAGTCGGAGATTCGGACGACCAGCAGTGCCTGGGCCCCGGGCCGCATATTCCGGAGCGTTTCCGTCGTCGATGCGTACGTCCCTACTGCGACCGTCCCTGCTTGAAGTGCTGGAGTTCGGGAACAGAAGGCATCTTTGGACGATGGAACAGAAACACTCGTCGTCTCCTACGGACACAGTCCCTCCGACGCCGTCTGACGTAGCCTCCCCAAACCCCAAGACACCCACTGGTCCAGAACCGCTCGTGATGCAGATCGTCGTCCGCAGGGACCTCTTTGACGTGAGTCCCCGCGCGCGTCAGACGCTGCGCATTTGCAGCGAGTTCCGCAGAGGCTGACGACGCCCACCCCTGGGATACAAGAAGGAAAAATGGGGCGTCGGGCCGCTCATGGCCCAAGCTGCGCACGCGGCCACCGCAGTACGCATCGTCCCCGTCCGTCCTCGCTCACGTTTCGCTGAGCGTCGGACGTTGCCCCCCCCCCCTTCCCGGGTTGGACGGCACCGCCGATCGCTGTTTCTTTCCTTTGCGGCAGGTGTTGCACGAGACGCGCCAACGACCGGACACGATCGCTTACCTGGCCGACCTGAAGAACATGCGCAAGGTGCGTCTCGCGTGGCCGCTCTTCTTTGATCCTGTTCCCGTCGGACGAATGAACTGATTGGAGCAGGTCGTTCTGCAGGTAGGCCATGTACTCTTTTTTTTTATGCCCAGGAGGCGCGTGACCGACTCTCTGGTTGTTTTTTTTTTTTTTTTTTTCAGACGCCGGACGTGTCTTCGCTCGAAAGACTTTCTGTCGCGCTTTCGAGCGTGGAACCGTGCCCGATAGCCCACCATCTCTGGACAGAGCAGCCGGAAAACGTTGCTACCTGCATCGCTCTCGCACCGAACAGGAAGGACAAGGTGATACGGAAAGCGTTGGACAAGTCCTCGTGCAGGCTCTGGAAAAGCGATTGACGACGTTTCTAAACAAGGATAGTGTGTAAATTAAGATTGTGCTGAATTCTATATCTAGGTGGGGGGTGAAGAAAGATGGGGTGTCGCGTGTGCGTCTTGTTCACTGTCGCAACAGCTTCAATAATTTTTTTATCGCATCTAACCCGAATCTATCCTCTGTTGGGTAACACACAAACATCCGCTGGGCAAACGTATCGAATTTTCGCTAAGGAAAGAAAAAAAGGCTGGTCAGGACATGTGAGGTAGCTCACACCCGAAACGGTGACGTACCTGAAAATCATGTCGACTGAGAAGGTGTGCGCCACGGACGACCTTTGTGTAAGTTTGATTGAGCCAGGCGAGCTCCCAGCCCGGTATGTTTCTAGTCGGCTTGAGATCTCTTGCTGCACTGATGTTGAATGTGACGATCAGATGACCTGGATTGTGGTCCAGGCGGCCATGGGGGTATTCCTCTTGAAGATCTCGAAGTACGGTATATATCAAGCGCTCGGACGTGCCCTTGGGTGCACCAGGGAATTGGGTCACGTGCTTGATGACGTAGGTATCTCCTGCGGGGGTGAGGATCAAGACGCCGACGACCTGCCGGGGGGTCTGGTGAGTGATGGGTACGTCGAGCGTGTGCGATGATGCTCACCTTGCCGTGCTGGTGGGCGATCCAGTACTCGCGGTTCTCAAAGTCGATCCAGGGGTCAAAGGATGTCTGGCAACGGTGAGTGTGGTATAAGAAACGATGGAGAGGCACGTACGGCGGCGAGCTGGAGACCTTTTCGGACATGCTTCCGGGCTGCGATGCCGCTCTCGATCTCCTGCCTGAGACCGCAGGGCCAGTCGCGGCGCGAGACGCGCTTGACGTCGACGTGGGCTTTCTCCGCCCGCCGGAGGTTCTTCTTGAGGTCGTCGTCCGAGCGGGTGGAATCGAGCACGCGCTGCGGGTCGATGACGTGCTCTGTGATGCAGCTGACGGTGGACCAGCCCATGTGCGCCAGGAGCCGCTCGATCTCGTCCGGGACGCAGCAGTAGACGAGATGGAGGCTGAGGGAGCGGCCCCAGGCGATGAACTGGGAGAGGGCGGGCGCGAGCGCGGCGGGGTCGGAGACGAGGGGGGCGCCCCAGGCAAAGACGCAGGCGTCGGCACGGAGGTAGCCCTGGACGGGGCGGAAGGAGGACTGGGGGACGGGGGCGGGGGTGCGCCAGATGCGGAAGCGGGTGCGGTCGATCCAGGCGGTTGCGGATGCGTGGCCGTACTGGGCGACGAGGGCGGCGAGCTCGGCGCTGTCGATGTGGGCGTCTCCGAGCAGGACGTCGTCGCGGGCGTGGCGGACGGAGCCGTGGCCCTTGAAGGCGTCGAGGAAGCGGGGCATGCGGCGGGCGAGGGACGGATCGGATCGTTATTAGGGCACTCGGCCGATCAGATCTCGGACGTGGTGAATAAGCGCCTGACTACACGGCCCCGCCACCCGGCAAACGCCGTGATCGCCCAGTCCCCCGCCAAGGTCAGATCGATCGTCGCCGTCCGCTGCTGACCGAGCCGCTCGATCACCCGCTCCGTCGCCACCTCACACCCGACCTCGAGCCACGCCAGCCGCACCAGCTCGCCCGCCACCTCGTCCACCGTGTGCCCCTCGCCCGCCCCACGCGCGAGCCCACCCGTCACGACGCTCAGGTGCTCCAGCGACCCGCACGCCATCCGCAGCGCCGCATCCAGCCCGGCGTTCGTCAGGTGCGTGACGCTCTGCAGTGTCAGCCGCTCGAGCGCCCCCCCGCTCACGAGCCACGCGAGCTCACCGTCCTGGATCGGCACCCCCACCAGCACCACCTCGGTCAGACGACTGGGCGGCGCACCGGGCGCAGGCGCAGGTGTGCCTGAACCCGCATCCGGGGGGAGGACGCCGAGGACGACGAGACACTTGAGCGACGGCCACGCAGCAGCGCAGGACAGCAGTCGGGCCATAGTGAACGGGCATCGTCCCAAAAACTCACCCAGTCTGTCTAGCCCCGACAGGGCGTCCACGATGTCGTCCGGCGGGGCGACGAGAGCGTTGGTCGTGTCGAGAGACAGCGTCTCGACGTTTTTGGCAGTGCGCAGGACCGACAGGAATGCCTTTGCGAATCGCGACCGACGCAAGGGGGCCCGCTGCAGCCGCAGCTTGACTATGAGCATCAGGGTCGGATGCCCTGGCGGATGCACCGGAAACGGGTTCCACGCCGGGTGTCTCTCAAAGTACCCTGCCGAGAGGTACTTGATGTCGAGACCGAGGCTGGGACGCGCGACAAGACCGGCCACAAAGCGCTCTATTTCGGGTGGGTGGCACTGCCGGCCATCTGGAATGCGAAAATCGATCAAGAGGATGCCGAGTGCGCATGTCCATTCTCGGCACACCAGCGCGGCGCTCAACAGGTCTTGTCGCCAGCCGCGACACGGAGAACGCAAGTTTTCAAAGACGATAAGCAGCACCTCTGTGGGAAGAGGAATCGCTCGCCGCTTGCTGTGCACCGGAACGACGCGCACGACGCGACCGACTGTCGCAGGCTGGTCGGCCCTGGGACTGGGGAAGACGCCGCGCGGGATCACGGTGGACAACAGATACGAACTGGCGAACGAGACCGACACGCTCTCCGTGTTTTCCTTCAGGGGGTGATCCAGCTCGAAGACTTTGACGCCAGAGCGCGCAGGATCGGCGAGCGCGAGCTCCCCATAGAGCCTCGCTTCCTCAGCTATGGTTTGCGAACGTGCCGAGTGCCGATCGGCTACAAATACGACGTGGCAGACCGGGAGCGAGGGATCCACGGGGCCATCCAGACCAGAAACGTGACTGTTGACAGAAAGTGACGACGAGCGGAGCGCGATTCGCTGAGAGAACGGTGAGCACGCGCGAAACGAATGTGCCAGGCGACCGTCCGTACCCATTCTGTGTGCTGCTCGGGAACAACGTCGTCGCCCAACACCAATGCGACACACACACGCGAAAAGTGGCGCTGGGCGCCGTCGTCGAAGAGGACGGAGAGCACGGTGTCCCTCGACTCCGAGTCCAAACGACGCGAGACCTCCCAGTCGTACTCGCTTTTCCAACAGCCAGGGTCAGTCATGCTGGGCGTGGGCAACGATAAGCAAGATAAGGCAGCGCTACGAACCCCTGGCCCATCCCTCTCGGTCACACACGCCTCACGATCCGCAAAGGCCCAAAACCGTCTAGACCGCCTCAAGGCCATGTGAAAGATGCCTCCCAGGCCCTCGCGGGCGCCTGGTTCACTGTCCCCACCCTAGATGACCATGGCGGCTACGCTGGACATCTGTGGACTCCAGGTCCCCCGCCCACTGCAGAGGCACCTCGTGGTGTCCCTCACGATCATTGCCATCTTCTTCACTGGGTTCCTGCTCTTCATTCTGGTCGGACTGTCGCTGACCATCATCCCATCGATATACATCATCAAGGTTTCGGCGCTGAATTCGCAGAACCCCGTCTCGAATGCGGCCACGAGCCTCTATTTCGGCGTGTGGGGCGTGTGCGCGACCAAGCAAGTCGATCCTGCTCGTGGGATCCGCGAGAGGTGCTCATGCTGTCTTTTGCAGCCCGATGCAGTCGGACGTGTCGCAAGGAACATGCTACGGTCCCGAGCTCGGTTACACGATCCCAGCGAATTTCCTCAGCGACGTCGGGCTCTCGCAAGCGCTCGGAAACGTGGCCGAGACGGGCCTGTTGCTCCTCCTCTCCCTTCATCTCGTCGCGGCGGGGCTGTCGACGACCGTCTTTTTGCTCTCCCTGTTCTTGCACTCGCACGTGGTCGCCATCATCGCGCTCGTCATTGCCATCGTGGCTGCGATCGTCGGGAGCGTCGTGTTTGCGGCAGACGTGGCCCTGGTGATCTTGGTGAGGGACCACATCGATTCGCTGTTTTCGGGCGCGAGTTTCAGCGTGCAGTTTGGGAACGGGGTCTGGATGATCTTGGTGGCGATGGTCCTGACGTGGGTGGCCGTGGTGGTGTTGTCTGCGAGAGCGTGCTATTGCTGCGGCGTGCGACGGTGAGTGGCCCGAGCCGTGGTGCGTTCCGCACGGTGCTTGACGACGTATGCGCTAGTCCGAAGACGACGTCGTCCGAGAAGACAGATCTGTAGTCTCAAGGATGGTCGTGATATGGAGTGCGACCGCTCTACGTTGACTATCGGGGAAGCCCGCCCCGTGCTAATGCTACAGTAGTATGTCCGTGTACATGATGTATAGTGCTGATCACATAATGGCAAGGATGCCACTGGCGACGACCACACCCCCGACGACGGAGAGCGGGGCCACGGAGGAGCCGAGTGCGGCGTTTGTGTTCTGAAGAGGGTCGACAGTCAGCCATGCGCACGGACCGGATGCAAGGGTGACCTACGAGCTCCTGGGCACTCGATGCGGCGGGGCAGCCGTGCTGGCATGCGAGGTTGAGGTTGCTCGACAGGACGGCTGCGAGGCCAGGGTCTATTGGGGCTGGTTCTGGCTCGGGGACGGGGGAGGAGGCCGCTGGGGAACGGTCAGACGGGCGAGCGACGGGCTGGGACGGGGGACAGACCGAGGGAGGCGACGGCAAGGAGCGTGAGGCAGGAGCGTGCGTGCATGGCGAATGGGTCTGCGAGGGCGGCATGTCTGCCAGGTTTTATACGGCGCGCAGGGGGGAGGACGAGAATGGGACGTGCTTTCATCCGAAAGCGGGACAATGACTTACAACGTCGCCTAGCGCGCTTGTTCTCCCCCGCGATGAACTCGTATCCGCTCGAGCTCCTGGCGCAGCTCTCGCCCGTCATGTTCGTCGCCGGGCTCGCTGACCATCCTCCCCCCGTCCCCGTCTCCGCCTCTCCGCCGCCTCCGCCCCCGAAGAACCAGGATCCGTTTGCGCTCCTCCTCGCCCGCCTCCGGGACTCCCTCCAGTCTCAGTCCCGTCCGTCGATATGGGCCCCAGAGCGAACCAAGTCCTTCCACGTCGTCCTCGTCGACAAGACCGTCCGCTTCCCGCCCCGCAAGCTCGTCGCCCCGGACGACCCCGCCTATCCGTCCGCCCACTCCCCGCTCTCCCCGCTCACGCCGTCTTCCCCGCTCCACCCGGACGGTCTGATCGCCCCGATATGGATACGCAAACACACGAGCCTACTCCCCAGCGTCTTCGTTCTCTTCTTGCGCCTGTTCGAGACCGCCCCCGCCGGTGCGTCGCCCCCACGGCTTTCCCCCCTCGATGCACCCGAGAGCACGGCCGAGCACGATCGCGATCGCGCCGACGAGGAACGTCGACGCGATGCAGAGCTCAGCGCGGAGATCGCCCAGCGCAAGAAATCGGCAAGCGAGCGCGGCATCAAGCTCACCGTCGTCTTGTTGGCCAGCAGACGCATGCTCGGTCCGTCCCCTTCCTCGTTGTCCCTCGCGGCCGTGCGCGTGTTGACGGTCTCTGCGTGGCTTGGCCTCTAGACGATCCCTCGCTCGACGGCCGGCTGTCCTATGTCCGAAGACAGAGCGGACTCGATTCGCGGGCGGCCCTGTTCGTCCTCAGTCCCGTCAGTCCCGCAGAACTGGACGAGTTTCTTCGCAGGTCAGTCCATTCTCGCTTGCGTACCTCTTCTTTGGGACTGAAATATTGTTCTCGACACGAGCTTGCAAGACGCGCTGTACGAGCCCGCCGTCGAGTACTACACGGCCCACTCGAAGCGGGTCCGTCGGAAGCGCAACCGCCACTCGCAGACGTCGTCTTACAACCCCCCGCCGCTCGTTCCCGTCGGCGCTGCCACCCCACGCCCGCTCCGCCCAGAGGGATGGACGGTCCGGTACGAATACAAGATGGCATGCTTTGCGGAATTCAGAGGCGAAGACGAGGTGGCGCTCAAGTGTGTCCTCGGACAGCGGCTCTTCCGCACCCTCTTTCCTCTGCTGACGCCACTAGACATTACCAGGATGCGTACACGACTCTGATGATCATGTTTGGCTCCACCGCCATCTTGCCTCCGCGAACCAAGCGATGGGCAGAAGCCAAGGTGCTCGCAGACACCATCAACTTCAAGGCGAGTGACGCAACATGGCCCTCGATGTTCACGACAATCTCCTTCTCACTCTGGTCCTCTCCAGATCACGAAGCTCTATCTCTACAACAACGAGCACGCCCTCGCGCTGTCGCACTACAACCTCCACATGCGCCGCTTTGCCGACTTTTCGCGCGGCTGGGGCATTGGCGAGGAGACGTTTGAATATTGGAGCTGGATGGCGCGACAGTGAGTCTTGACCTGATTGCCTCCGCGATCGCACGACCATGGGCTGGCCCTCTCGCGCCAGACACCGTGTGCTCGCAGAACTTCTTGAGCAAGGTTCCCGTTCCACGCTCACGTTTCCGGTGCACCTCCCATTCACGCGGGCGCCAGCCGCGTCGGCAGTCGGTCCGGGCGGTGCGCCACCTGATGCGGATGCAGCCCGGACGCTCGGAATAAACCCCAGCCACGCGTTGCAACATCCCGGCCACTACTACTACACGGCAGCGCGTTGCACCGAGGCCAGGCGGGAGCGCTTTTTGGCGACCGAAGGCGCGGCACCCGGTTATGCCAATGAGAAAAAAGTCGATCACTTGACGATCGTGTTGGAGGTGCGTCTCTCTCCCTTTTCCCGATCGCGACTTGTGCGTGTCTTTGTGGTGTTGACGCTTCCGCATCGGCGGGTAGCTGTACACGAAATCGTACGAGCTGTTCAAAAAGTACGGTTCGACGGCGAGTCAGGGGAGACTGACGCTGTGGATCGCGTGCCGCATCGCGCACACGTACTATCAGTCTGGAAATTTCGAGTTGGCGATTCGGTGCGTGAGGTGTTTCTGTTGCGTCGTGGATGGCCGTGTACTTTTTTCACATGCTGACGAGCTCCGCCCACCTAGGTTCTTTGAACGGATCGCCAAGACATACCGACGAGAAAAGTGGAACGCAATGCTCCGTCCGCTCTTTCCCATTTGGTATGCTTGTGCGAAACAGTTGGGCGACGTGGAGCTGACGGTGAGATTGTTGGTAGAGATGATCGGATATGGTGAGCGTACGTGCCTGGTCTCGACTCTTGCTGAACAATGTGCCACGGGGGGGGGGATCGTTTCAGGCGACTTGGATGAACCCGGCACGTTGCAAGACGACCTCTTGGCGCTTCTCAAGGTATGTACATAATCTACCGTCAGCGAGAAAGGATGCCACTATTTTTATTTTTTGAACGCCAGAGTACCGTCCCGCTTTCCACAGAGGACGTCCTTGTCGTCGACCTCAAGGAATCTGAGCCGATTCGTACGTGCTGGGGTGCATCCCTGGTGGACGAGCGCTGACACTTTGTAGTGAACACGTCTGTGGTCTTCTGGACATCCCAGGTACGAGTGGGCGAAGAGGCGGCGTTTCAGATCTCGTTGGTCGCACCGTCGGATGCCGCGATATCTGCACTTCCGATATACTCGATCTCGATCTTGTTTTCAGAAAGGCATCCGCCGATCGTCGTTCACCACGATGATGCTTCGCCACATTTGGA
>JBBPMG010000435.1:0-21066 GCA_038090195.1 Boletellus deceptivus | reverse complement strand
GGAGACCCGGCCCATCGATGTACCAAGGAAGGTCAACTGTGGCTGCCAACGTGGCCAACAATGGCAGACTCGGCAGATATCATGTCTCAGTGAGTTTCCATTGTCATTGTGGCTTGCTTTGTGTCCAGTTCGGCTTATAGTCCACTTCCCAACACCGGAACCGCACGTCAAACACCCGTGGGCCCACAACAACAAGGTTAAAAGCTGAGCAGACGCTTGGACCTGGCTCGCCACAAACAGACTTCCCCCCCTCCCCCTCTCCTTGAACACACTCCCAGATCAACGCTGATCATTCTTCCCCTAACTCCACCCACGAAATGGCGATCAAAATGAATAGCACGATGCTTCGTGCGCTCACTCGTGGTCAACTTCAGGCTCTCGCCAAGGTATGTACACTCTCACTCCCATCACCGGGGAATCCGACTGTCATTGCAGATGCTGACGACCGTGCTGTCGTAGCGAGAAGTCGTCCGCGCCGTCGGCAAGACAGAGGCGATCGTCTGCAGACTCCTGAAGAAGCATCCCAATGGCGTACCAATGCCCGAGTACGTGTACCCCCTCCTGCACGTGCGTGCGAGTTCGTGGGCTCACCGAGTTGGAACCCTCAGTGAAATCGACAACCCGTCTGCGTCGTCAGCGCCTCTAAGAGAAAGCCCATCGAAGTCAAAGAAGACACCCAACAAGAACCCACCCGCACGCCGACGGGCACCAAAGACGTTCCAGAACCGCCGTGCGGACCCCAAAGGTACATGCTAGGTCACCCATCTCTAAACCAGTTCTTCACTCACCATCCCAAACGCGCTCTCTTCGTTCGTGCCCCCCACTTGGTTAGGTAAAGGCAAGGTGGTCGCAGAGCCTACCTCTCCTTCCTCCTCTAGCTCCTCGGAAGCCATCGAACAGCTTCTTTATCCCGATGGTAAGTGAAACAGATCCTGTCACCGTTGTCCCACGACCGCGCAGTCACACTGCTCACCGCCTCTTATTTCTGGGCGCTGCGCCGGTTAAGACGAACCCGTGGCCGGCCCATACAACCCATACCCTGAACGTACAGTCGCGTCTCCCTCTCGAGCGCCCCCGGAAGCCAAGGCGCGGCGCAGTCGTCGCCGCCCAGCAACTATACCCGTTTCCTTTTCCGGAGCGCGCAGCGCTGCTTCGCCTCACCAGGCTCCCGATCCCGGCCGGCACATGGAAGACGAAGAGGAAGAAGCACGAGAATGGGGAGAGCAAGCACTTGGTGGCAACGACGACGGCTATGACGACGAGAATCCCCGCACCAACGCCCACAGCGGCAGCACGACGCGTTACACGCTTGTCGACACGCTCCGCCAGACCAAGAAGCTCACCGACGCGCTCCCCACCTTTGACGCGCGCCTCGTCGAATACGGGCACCTCCTCGACCGCGCGCAGAGCCACCTCGAGACAGTGGTTCCTGACTCGCGCAACCTGGCCGTCACGCGCGAATATCTCGAGCGGTTCATTCTCGGGGAGATGAAGCGCAAACGCGAGATCTGGGACGGGACAGGCGCGATGGCGAAGCAGGACCGCAAGCTGCGGATGGCGTGGATACGCGAGCGACGCAAGATCGACGGCACGAAGCGTTGGCGAGAGGCGAACGAGCACGCAGAGAAGCGTGGCCGTGAGCCAGCGCCGCTTTCGATGTACATGTACGTTCGTCTTTGCGAGGGCATACAAGGATTGGAGCTAACCCTGCCCCCTCCCGTAGACCAGAAAGCGATGAGGAAGACATTGAAAGTTTGCTGACCACCCCCGCAAGCAGCAGAGACGGGAGTCGGAAAAGAGCACGGGAGGAAGACGTTGACGACGTCGGTCAAAGTAAGAAAAGGGCGCGCTCGTGATATCTCGGCACCCCTGTACGCCATGTCATCGTGTTACACTACACATTCGCGACTAGCATGTGAAACGCTGCAGGTAGGCAGCGCCGGGCACTTGCAACCTGGTATATAAAAAAAAGCACTTTGCCCAATGGAAAATTATCTCCATCGAGCTAGTTGCACCGCACGACCCAAGGACTGGTCACTGCACAAATTCTTATCGATCAAAAACTGTGGCATGTGACACACGTCTAACCCGCGTGTTTCACGACCCTTGTGATGCCACGTCATCCGCAGCGGAGAGGCCGGACCGTATACCGTGGATCAAACAGGGGCGAGCTAGGAACAAACGGATGAGCATAATTCCCGAACCCAAGCACCGCGGGATGCTTTAAGTCACCTGCATCGAACTGGCGGAGCATCGCCCAGCATGCCAGGTCAAGCCACCACCACATGACGGGCACCGTCATGCAAACGCGCACAGGCGGAATGGATCATTTGACAAGACCCACCCGCCCACCGGCCATGATGACCGTGCCTCAAGTTGCGCAGGTCGGTCAAATTGCTTGTTTCAAAACGGACAGGGCGACGAAACCCGAGTATCCCCCTGTGTGCGGCGCGACCTGCGTTAGTATGCATTGCAGCCACTTCATGAAAGAAAGGAAAGGAAAAAAAAACCGTACCCCAGCTGGCTGATGATCGATGACCAATCAATCGATCAGTTGTTGGAGCCCGAGGTTGAACAAGCTCAGGTACATGACTAAGCACCCATACTCCCTCCTAGCTGGCTCCTCGGCGGACACTTCAAGTTTACCAAGTGGGCACCTCGAACACAGCACCACTCACTGACATCAGTCGTCCAATGGACATAGCAAACCAGTTTGCATTTGGAATGAAACGGCTCAGGAATCGAACCGACAATGCAGGCTCAATCATTCATACAGGTGGGGAAGCAGCTGATTGTATGCGCACATTTGAGCTTCTTCTTCGAGAAACGTTGCATGACGATGGTGACGATAGTTAATGGGACATTGATAGAACACACCCTTGAAGGTACGGCTGCCAACACGGACATTAAGACAAACGTCTCTGGAACAGGGAACCGTCACGTACGGGCTGAATACCACAGTGACGAAGTCTGTGGTGGTGGCGTGCCGGCATTGAGCATTGAGAAGTCGAGTGAAAGGAGCATGAACGCAGTGCATACCTCCAAGGAGTAATCTGTGCCTCTACCTGTTGTTCGTGGTGCACATAATCGGAGTCCTTGGATGCTCTAGAAAGGGAAACAATAGTGCTCACGCCAAACGTGTTATGACGCAGGGCGACTTCCTCAACCAGCTCCTCAATCGAAACCATCAGAGCTGGACGTATACTCAGTCAACGGAGCAGACCGCAACGCACCGAGTGTGAACGAATGGATACATATGATGGGATGAACACTGCCCAGGCAACGAGGTCTCCGGAGATGGGCCTCCCAGATCAGATGCCTGAGGCGACCCCAGATGGTGAAGTCCACACCAGGCTCACACTCGATTTCCGAAACGCCGACGAAAGACTGCGAGCGAGGGGAGACGCGTCTAGACATGCTGCGGCGTTGGGACATGATGATCGCGTGCAGCCGTTCCAGAACGCGTGTTGGTCCTTGGCTTTTCTATTTCGAACGCGACCGTGCTGGGCGCGAGAGCAAAGTCGTCCTCGCCCTGGACACAGTGAGGAGATAACATCGCATACACGATGGGGCCTTAATGATCTCTTGCTCGCAGCTGTTTCAGCATAGATGTTCCGTCCGGGGTGAGAGCGTCTTGGCTCGTCCTGGAGTAGCATCCTTCTCGTGCGTGAGTTCAAGGCCGGAACCATGCTCCAAACCAACGCATTCGCGATGGGAGGCACTGCATCGTGGTCACCACCAAGGCCCGATATGGCAAGAGCCACGCTCACGAACCCGTGCACAGCCCGCGAAGACGAGACTAGGGCGTCAAGGGCTCTCACAGCAGGCCGCTCTGTGGAAACAGCCCCACCCACAGAGGATCCAGAGAGGTAGGACTGTGAACACTGCAAGAGATAGCTCAGCGCTGCCCAGAATTTACCGCATCGTCCTATCACCACAGCACTGATTGCACCGAAGCTGCACCCGACAGGAGCAGAAGCACATCTGCTTCCGTGCGCGTCGAGCCAAGGATGCCGCTTCAGGAAACAAAGCTCCGTCTGAACCTGTGCTGCGGAAGGAGAGAACAGTGACAAAGAAGCTGCCTATTCCAATCCATCCTCGCGATCGAATCACGGCGGGAAATGAGGAGAAGGACACGAACAGCACGGGTCGAATATCCACCTCGTATATGGTCGCACACCCTCCGAGAGACGTCGTCCGCCGTGGTGCAAAAGGGAGATGAATGGGCATGATCGGAGATAGGCTTTTCTTTTACCATCCTGGTTCAAGCGAACTTCTTACTGCCGTGCGTGTGCGGAAAGACGACGGGTTACCAGCCCAAGATGCTGCATGCGCGCCGGCTCGGACGTTTCGGGCTGGCCGTGCACGACGAACTGGTGCGACTCCTCGAAGAAGAGCAAAGAACAGTTGGGAATGTTGACGCAGCCGATTAGCACTGGTCATGATCCGTCGTGTGAGTGGGAGAAGCTAGTATTCGCTGAACTTGGCCGCAGATCTGGCGGACGTGACCCACCGCCCACCCAAGCGAGCGTTGGCGCACCCACCCGTTCGAGCCGCTCGATCTGAGCGCGTCCACCTCATCGACTTACCTCGCCTGCGACGCCCGAACGAACTACCATTATGCTCGCAAGGCGATGTATGTATGTATGTATGTAGTACGCCCTTGCGTGCCGACACGCAGCAAGCACACGCCTTCCACTCCGTCTATTGGCTGCATGCACGAAGGCCACGAGGGCCGTATCCCGATCAAGTCCATCGGACGGGTTCACGGACCAAGCTCGACGCCTAATCAGCGGATCGCCGTCGTAACCTAACCTTGTTGATAAGACCAGACTCGTAAGCATCGGCTCTCTGAAGACCCACCATTGGCAGGATGCGTTTCGACTGTTTTCTTTTTGGTAGAACCTTTGATTCCCTCTTTTTTTTTTTTGCTAGCCAACGTCCAATCACAGCTCTCAAATTGCCCGCACAGAGCCATCAAGCGATAACGCTACACAGCAAGCTCGCAAACGTATGACTGGAACTCCATTACTCCACTCGCCGTGTCGTGATTGTCGACATTGGTTCCGTCTGGTACCTATATCTCGTGATAGGACACGCATATCGCACGATTGCTGCGATGGATGGACCCTGTGCGGACGATATCCGCGCGGTCTTCTCGTCCAGCATTAGCCGGATGGAATGCATGGCCGTTCAATGCTGCTTGCGCCGCGTCGTGTCCCCTCGCCTTCTCTATTTCACCATGCATCCATACTATGGGCATGGGGTCTAGGTTGCATCGCTCCGAACACCGCCTCTCCATCCGGATCAGACACGATGTGGTGTCCACCCCTTGGTGGCACCCGCATCCATCAAGGCCATCAAGCTTCAAGGCTGTTGGGAGTGTCAACAATGACCAAAACTCTGTCTCAGCGCGGAACCGCGCTCGTAACCCCAGAACGTGTTCCCCCGAATTCATTCGCTCGAGCATGGTGAGTGTGCGTAAGCCGTCAGCACCTTGCCGACATAAATAAATAATAATATGACCTGATTGAGATGGAAGAAAATAACCGATAATTCATGCGGTCAGAGGACCGGCGCGCCACAATGCCACCTTCTTTTTTTTTCGCCCCCTTTTCGCCCCTCTCGCTGTCCCGTGACCAGGCCAGACAAGGAAATGGTGGCATGTTGTCCCTTGCCGCCATCAAAACCTTGCTGCCTCGAGGCGTGCCACGTTATTTGCCTTTGTTTGTTTACCCGTGTTTCTCTCTTGAATTCAATGAGCGTCGTGCGCAGGCCACGTGCATGGTGCCAGTTTCAATTGGAGCACCAGAGGAGACACGTGCACTGGCGCCATAAAAATAAGCGTATTTGAATATGAATCATTCCACTGGGGCCTAGACCAGAGTGGGAACCTGGGACAGGAGAACCGCAGGCGTGCCGCCATCTTCAACTTTTCCTTTTTATTCACGCCATCGAGATCGGGACAAGAGTGAGTGTCGGTGGTCTCACGCGTTGGGTCCCCCGCAGCAACCCCGGCGGTATACAACCAAAGTAGTCGTCGGCGCGTGAACGGCGCGGGGGAACACTGATCTCGAGAGACGGCTCGACGAAACGCATCATGACACGATACCACGGGTGTAAGCACCACGGTCCGCACTTGGTGAGATCTGCGCCAACGTGGAGCGCGACAAAAAAAAAAGTGGTGTCCGCGGAGCCAAAATCGAGTGGATGGTGGGAGCAAGAAACGCCAGTTCTTCTCCGCGTTAGTGCCTCGCCAAGATGAGCTGGATGTCGGACCGTAGGCAGGGACGGTACCCATCGAGCTTCAGCGGTGAGAAACTATCAGCACAAGGGAGAACGGATGTGAGCCATGGTCCCCATCAATGATGTTCGCGGGGACCTTGCCAATGCGTTCCACGGAGCCACTCCCCCTTCACGTGAGTGATACACCCTAGCCTCCTCCCTGCCTTCCCCCTAGGGCGGCCCGTTCGGAGGAAAAAAAGGAAGAGAAAGCAATGCATTCCTATCCGTGATCCGTGGATGTCGCAGTGGTAAATGAACGCAAGGCGATGGACGACGGGTCGATGGACGTTGAGTAGGGACCAACAGACGGCGGTAACGCGCACGGTCTCCTTTCCAAGACCGTTCCACAGGCATTCTCTGGATCCCGACACGGCGCATCACCATTTTTGATGCTTTTGCACTGGAAGGCGACCAAGTTGAACGTACGCCCAATGTCCCGCGCGAAGCGGACTGGCCCCCCGTTCCACTTCCCAACGGTGGCAGATGGGCCGTGTCGCATCTCGAGCGACTCTGGCTGGTGCGACGAAGGCAAGAAGAGGACGATGCCTAGCGCTGGTGTGGCGCGATAACGAGTGACGCGATCACGAGAGGTGCTTGCGCTGCGAATGAAAAAGGACGCCGAAGCCCTCTTGGTTGACCAAGCTGTGCCCCACATCATCCGTCACCATCAAATCATGACGCCCGTCTTTTGCAACCGAAGCTTAGACAGATGGAGCGCCCGGCGATCGTTCCAGACGGATATAGCGACGAGACGTGAAACAACCGCGCTGGAAAGGAAACAAGTTGGCGACTGAAGTATACAAGTGCGTGCGGGCAGGGCAAGGCGGGCACGGCATTCCTGTGTAGGTTCGTCGCTGCCGGCAGGGGGGAAGCACAGCTGGGTGGCCCGTTTCATTTCACGTTTTTTAACACAGAGCGCGTTTCTCGGTCGCGCTGTTCCTCGCGCTGTGCCACATTCTGTCAGGGAGAAAAAGAGGAGAGGCCACTGTTCGGGGCAGGAGGCGCCCCCATATGTCACGTGTGGGTTTGAAACGACGGCTGGGCGCGTGCACGGGCCGACCCTGTGCCAGCACGCCACAGACAGGCACATGGGAGAATGATTGTGATCACACGCTTGGCCTGTCAACCCTGCTGGGCGGCGGCGGCGCAACTGGTGCTTAGCAAGTCGTCGCCCCCACCGAGCACGGAAGCGCATCCAAACAGCCAAAGGACGCCCAAAACAGGCTTGGTCGCGGCGGGAGGCGTACGAGGGTTGGTCCCCAGGGTTGGGTTTGGGTGGGTACGCGAACATACCACTACTGCGCAGACGGAAGGACCCTAAAAAGAAAGACGAGACAAGTTGAACCTGTGTGTGTACTCGTATGCCCATGGGACACACCAGCTCGCTCGCCCGTTGGGTGGGCCCAGAGTCTAACTCCGAACCAGCCGAGCGCCCGCGGTTTAACCGAGGCCTCACCGAACGTACCTGCGGGTTGCTGCGCTGGTGGACCCAGGACGTCCATCGGGTGACAAGCAGTTGCTACGTCGTCAAGTCAACTCTGCGTCAAGCTTCAAGAGCGACAGATCTGCTGCACATGCGACGCTCAGCCCGTGCTCGAGTCGTCGACGGGCGTAGTCGTACATCTTAGACCAGATAGGCGGCGGTATGTAGTCACGATCACAGAGGGTTCGTGTTTTTCAACACGCTCCGCAAGCGAAATGCAATCACGCAGTTATCGAGCAGCCATTTCCCCCTCTTGGCGCTGCCACCTTCAGGCTGGTCCATTATTTGTGGCCCTGTCTACCTCGTCTACCTACGCTAGACTCGTTGACAGCGGGACCAGAACTGCCCCGTTGTGCGATCGAATCGCGCCCTTGTCTTGTCACTGGGGAAATTTATGTAACTAGACTGTCCATCGTGACCCAATAGTCCAAAGTCCGCGCCTCAAGCTGGATCCTGTCAGGTTCGGCACGCGGCGCGCTGAATTCCTCTTACACGACGTCTTACGTGCGGTGCAGCGTGTCGTACCGTCCTCACGAGGGTCTCGCGGAGGGCTGGTTTAAGAAGGACTACCACGGCTTCTCGCGATAAGACCCAGATCTCTCTTCCCTGCAGTTCTCCGAGGAAACAGACAAACACGAAGGCTTGAGGCGGCGTGGCCACGAAGATTGAAGGGTGCATCCGTGGCTATCCCAGATGCGGCGCATCTATCTATCTATCTATCTATCTATCTATCGAGGCCGACCAGCCTTTATCAAACATTGGTTCTGTGGACAGCGGCGGAATGACATCGATATCGATGGACGAGCAGATGGCGTCATATGTTGTACGGGACATTGAACAAACGGGCGTCGACTGATTGGCCCTCTCGTATCAAACCGGAGTTGGGTGAGGGATGAAACAAACGTTGACCGTGTCCGGCCATCTCCACGGCCCATTCTGCACAGTCGACCCAGCATCTGACGAGAGTAATGCTGGGTTTGGGAAGCGCAAGGAAGGCAGGAAGGGTCGGTGTGTGCGATGCGATCAGGCGAGGACGGATGGCTCCTTTGGCTCGCTAGTCCGACCTGTCGCGAGATGCGGCAGGAGCCAAGGCGGTACGGCAGATCGCCCGGCCAAACATGTAAGGATTCTTTGTCGTATTGCACCGTCGCCCAAGGTCAAGTCGCTGCCGACTGATTTACGGCGTCGGATGGCGTCGGTGTTAGCGTTCCATCACCCCGTGACCCTAAGCGGGGGAACGTATTCCCATGTGCCCGTGTGTCTGACCCAGCTCACGATCCGCTGATGACGTTTCTGGAACGCAGTCGATCGGACGGGGCAATCAGGCTCAGGCCGCCGTCGCGTCGCGGCACTGGGCAAGACCACTCGAAAGGGTCGTCCCGCGGAAGACGACCCAGGGTGAGGGTGGGATCAGGAATCAGAGGGGACCGCTTCCGCAGCGTCTGAGCTGATCTGCACGCATCGATGGAGAGGACGTGGGGATCGCTCGCGATGGATGGCGATCGCATTGGAAAGGGGTCTCGTCGAAAAGGCGATGGTGCAGATGTGGTCATCGACGACGCACAAACGCCATCCGTGGCACATTTGGGCGTAAAATTAGA
This sequence comes from Boletellus deceptivus, assembly GCA_038090195.1. Taxonomy (NCBI): domain Eukaryota; kingdom Fungi; phylum Basidiomycota; class Agaricomycetes; order Boletales; family Boletaceae; genus Boletellus; species Boletellus deceptivus. The sequence goes on along the minus strand of JBBPMG010000435.1, from coordinate 11,697 downwards.
GGAGAACCTCGAGGCATCAGGACTGCCATGATATGCGAGGCAGAAACGAAGGTGAATGAGCACGATGGATCTGATTCTCCGCACATGTGGGGTGAAGTCACGAGCGTCGACAGGGTGGCAAGTCGGAACGGGCAAGGGATGGCATGAAAGAGGACGAGCGTGGTCGGACAGCGCAAAGGCTGGCAGACGCGAAAGCGAGCTCTGCCCGTTTATGTAGCGTGTCCTCGCCTGTGACACTCTCGGACAGCTGGGGACATCCGATATGGACGCAGTCGGGTGGGGGAACGGAAATGACACGACGGTCATCGCGTCTTGCTCAGACGGGCCCAGATGAACAAGCGAGGGCGGTCCGGGCGACATCCGGCACATGCTGTCCTGGTCGCCTGAAACCGGGGATTGCTCGCAGTGTCGGCACATCGGACGAGGGGCAAGGGCGTGCTGTCCGGAGGCGACTTAGAATCGAGCTCGGGGCATTCCAGCGCTCAGGGCCCGCTGCGAGCGTCGATCCGGTCCTGTCGCAAGCAGAGCAGGAGCGTTGCAGGGGAAGGAGAGGAAGTATGCTGAGTAAGGCGGTGGGAGCTGAGCCGGCTCGAAAAAGGTGCTGCAGCGCATTCTGGTGCGACGCGGATCGCACCCGCCGAGATGTGCTTCCTGCGCTGCATTGGGTGAAACTGCCTCCCGCATCGGCCCTTGTGGTCATCAAGTCCGAGCATCTGCGCTGGTATAAAGGCAGGGGCGCAGGGCCCAGCGGTCCCCTCGTTCTGCGGACACAAAGCTGTGTGTCGTGCCCAGCTCCTCGATTCGCCCACTGGTGTGCTCGATCACACGTTCGGTCGATTTGTCAAGGGAGCCTTTTCGCCGTCCTCGAGGCAGCAAGCGACGTGCACGCCCAGGCCAGCACGGAGCAGACGTACTCGGCTCGTTCCCACGGTGAGTTTCCATTGTCACTCCACGGAGCTGCCAGATATTCGGGCGGTGCCAATAATAAAAATTGATCTGCCGCCGTTCGGCACGATGTCAGGTCCAAAAAAAAAAAAAAAGTATGGCAGGCTTGGATTACATAATAAATATTTTATTAATTTCACATTTCTTTTCTGACCCTCGTTTATATAACTGACGCGTTTCTCTCCGCCAGTACCTTTCGAAACTACCGTCCCATTGCCTTCTCCTGCGCCACCTCGTCTCATATGGCCACCGTGCACGGTCCAGTCACCGCTGGTCATCCCTCTCCGTTCAGGTCTGCTCACAACGTCGCCCATCCCCGTGTGTCATACCCCCAGCCCGTGAGTGACCCCCTCCAGTCCGGCCAGCATTTCCTGAATCGTCCCCCAGGCACCGTCTACCAAACCCCCTTCGACCCAGCCCTCGTCCGGCCGCCAGGATCTGTTTTACGGCCACGAGCAGACGTCCAAGCTATGCGCGAGGTTTATCACCCACCTGTTTGCGTGTCCCGAGTACCCCCCCTCGTCGTCGAACTCGAACGTCAAGCTGCCCCACTTCATCGCGTATGCGTTGCATCGGACCAAGCTCCACCCTTCCGTGACGTTTGCCGCGCTCGTTCTCCTGCAGCGGCTCAAGGCTCGTTTTCCGACCGCTCGGGGATCATCGGGACACCGACTGTTTATCTCCGCATTCATGCTTGCGTCCAAGGTCATCTGCGACGACACGTATTCCAACAAATCGTGGTCCATCGTCGCGCAGGGCATGTTCCAGCTCCGGGAGATCAATCAGATGGAGAGAGAGATGTGCCAGTATCTCGAGTGGGAGCTCAACGTGGACCCTGTCACCCTGCGCGAGTTCGAGGACATGATCCGCAAGGACTTTGTAGGTCCCGGTCCGTACCCCACTTATATCCTTCCCTCTGCGAAGAAGTCGACGCCGCCGCCTACCGCGAACCCGTTTGCAGCGTCGTCGAGTTTGTCCCCATCCCCCTCGTACGGGCAGCGGTATCCCTCCCCGCCAAAGCCTGTGATTCCTGCTCCCCCCAACCCCTCGATGGCATACATCACGCCCCCGACAACGCCCGACACACCCTCTCCGTCGTACTCGCCGTCGGCGTCGCCTGCTTCGTCCGCGTCCCCACCGACGCCACTCGGGATCGAGGACTACACGGCCAAGATCGTGTCGGCGTCGTCGTCGCCCGGTCTGGCCAAGGCCGAGGCCATTCCGATCGTTCACTCAAAAGCCAAGATGTTTGCGTTCGCTTCGCCCGCCGTGTGGTAGCGGGCACGTACCATAACTCACACTATTCGCCTAGAACGGTCGTCTTGAAGACGACGACTACTATTGTATACGCGCCACGCTCACCATTGTTCCGGGTCGCTCACCGACTATTTAAGGACGTATCTATACCCTGCCCACGTTCGTGCCCTTGGGTGGGCGACACGGAGTGCTGTTGGCGATGGACTCTACTCTTCTGCTTCATCTCGCATTGGGCAATCACTGCATACTCATGTTGTGTCAATAGCTGCATACAAAAAACTTTTCGTAGGCATATGTACATTATAAACAAGTTTTGCTGAATACAAGAATGCCCCGAACGCCGTCGGCCGCTAGCGAGTGGGCGCGCTCTCAGGGCCGTCATGGGACGGGCCACCGACGGGAAAGGGATGATGGCTAGGCAACGCAGTGCACAGCCCGGCGCCGTGGACGGTGAGCAGCTGATGATCATTGTCGCTGTCCATCGCGGTTGTGTGCGCCTGTGTGTGGGGGGGCCGCGTTTGGTGATCTCAAGCCAAGTGCCTCGTTCAGGCAAGGTTCATCAGACGTTTCTGTTCGAACCTGCCGCTTCCGGTCGTCCTGCCTTTTTTTATACATATCATGTTCGCCAAACCTTGCGCAAATGAAACTGAACGATGCGGTGGCATTCGCGAGCGTGCTTGTGCTGCTCTGATCGGCGGGGCGGCGGGCCACCGCATCCCGCCTGCGCACCCGCTGGCGCTGCTGGAACACGCGTCCGAGCCGTCAGCCCTGTCGCCGTTGGGTCGAGGTACGGCGAGGCGGTGCGCGGCCCTAGCTCGGCTGTCTCACCCGGACCGCACAGTGTCGTTTTTGATGTGCTCTTCCTCACACCGTACCGCCATCGTCATCATGCATGACCCGGTGGGGGCCGAGACAAAAGGGGCATATAGCGCGCTGAAACCACCGGAAGAAAAAAAATACAACGTTCCCCGACCGTTCTGGTGCACGTTTGATATCGAGGACGACCACAGGATGTGGCCGGTATGTGGCTCGCTGTACAGCTGGCATACCTCACCGTCTTTGTCTCGGGTGGATGCTTCTCGAGGGTGCCACAGCAGGTCGAAGCAGTCGTCCCAACGACATGGGTTTCGCCGCGGCCCACGACCGCACACGCTGATGTCATGGGATCGAAGTCGTTGCCCAACCCCCCCCCTTCTTCCCGCTCAGATTGGCGGCGCAGAATGGGAAAAAACACGCGATGGCCTCATGCTGCCGTTATGGCAAGTCACCTTTCGATATCTCGAGAAGCAATCCATCTCCCGTCTACTGCTTTTCATATCATGATGCATGCTGGGGCCTCCATTGCAGAGTTGCCATTCTCGTGCGCGTCATTCTCCATCGTGTGCTCTGCGGACCCCACGGCCCTGGACGCACGTCATACCGTCTACCGCGAACGCGCCCGGTTCGTTATGAGAAAGCGTTGGCGCGGACGGGCCGGGGATCCATTCCAACGCAACGTTCATGCGCGTTCTTCTTCTCTCGTGTCCGTTTTGTACCAGGCCGTTGAGAGCGCACCGAGCCCGCTTCGGATCATGGACCTTGGAACGGCATGGGGCCCGGTTTTCTCGCGGTCTTTTTTCGTTTCGCTCGCGGGCGATGTCGCGCCCGGGTTGCCCAGAAAGGACGGTCGTTTGTCTGTCCTTGTGTTTGCGTGTCGGAACGCGTCGGTGGACGAGAGGCCCTGCTCGTGTTCGTGCACACCACACACAGCTTGCCAGAGGGATGCATGGCGACGTCGCTTGACGGCGTGGATACCGCTCTCGCGCTCTCTTCCTCGCAACCGTCGACACCGACGATCACGGTCGCGTGTCTCCGTGGCCATGCCCGTGGACCGGCCGCCTGATGAATGACGTGCTGATGGGCCGTCCAGTCGTGCACACGCACATACACAGGCTCTCGCTTCCAACAGTCGCGACGCCCGCCGTGTCCGTGAGACCAGCATCCACCTTTGTTTCGGCGCTACCTCGCCACCTGCGGGTGTGAGGCAGGAAGAACTCTGGACGCCAACGGGACACGAAATGGGTCGATGGCAGCATCGATGGCAAGCGGGGGCTGCCAGACTGTACCTTGGTCGCAGATGGGCGTCGATGTCGTTGATCACAGCTTGGTGAGAACAGCCTCTTTCTGGCACCTCCACCCTCCTATCGAAGCGTTGTGGCCAGGTGGACGTGCTTGCGCAACACGATCCTCTGATCCCGGGTACATGGTGGAAGATGGCGTTGTTTTCATGGGGGCGCAAGGCGAGCTCGCTCTTCCCTCTTCCCTATCACTCGCTGGCCCTCTAGTCAGAAAAGGGTCTCCCCCGTCAACGATGTGGCGCCCTACCAGGACGGGGGGATCGTCGCTCGTTCCCTCAACCGTACGGTGATGTACGAGATCGGTTCCAAGACGGCCTTCCATCGCTACCGAGCCGCATCGCGATGGCTGTTTCTTCCCAAGACGTGGCCCGGCGTACTGTCACCCATCGCCGTGTGGGCGTCCCCCCCTCCGAGAAGTGGACGAGACGGAACGAGAGAGACGCCCCTTCCCACGGCAGCCTTTGCCTTTTGGCGCGCCGTCTGCAACGCGGGGTTGGGTCGTGTGGGCGCGTGCGGGGCCCGTCCTGATCGTCTGTCTCGAGACGAGCGCTCGGCAAGATCCTGGCGCTTGGGCCAAGCGAGACCTCTTTCTTATCGCCTCCCCCCTGTGGCAAGCGCGTCGTTCGATCTACCCGAGTGTGTGTGCGTGTATGTGGGCGCCTCTGTTGCGCGTGGCGGGCCGTGGCGACGCCTTGTCTCTGGCGCTCTCGGATGGTCTAGGCGACCTTGTTCTTTCTCTCTCACAAGAATGCGTTCTCGATCTCACCGCTCCACATCGCACCACTGCTGTTCGATGAGATCCGTCGTCGTCCACGGGTTCGCTCACACGCTCATATGCACAGTTGGTGCATGGGCAACCCGCTCGCCAAACCTGTCAAGGTGGCCAAGAGTGCGTTGGAGCACCATTTCAAAGTCCAAGGAACGCCATGGTGGCTAGGAGTGAGTGGCGCGCGCCATGTATATGCGTGTGCGTGTGTGCGTTGGGGGCAACGCACCACTCTGTTGGAGTCCAATCGTCTTGTCTTTCGAGCGCATCCTCACGCTGTGTTTGTGGGCGCAGGCAAATTGACATTATTGCAAACGTATCTCGGATCTGATAGCGTTTTCTTTGTGTGTGTGTGTGACTGCGGAGCATGTTTCCATATATACCCATATCATGGGCGGGTGCCCACCCTCGACATACACCTGATCCGTACATTGTTCACCACTTTCGTCTGCGTCTGCGCTCGTGCTACGCGTTGTCTGGGCCTCTCTGGGAGAGATTGATCATATCTGCGGAGTGTCCTGCCTTTCTTTTTTTTTTTGGATCCGTCGCATTGAAACATGAACGTTATCGGACACGGCCAAGCGCTATAGCGATGAGATAAGATGATCTTGCCCCTATGGTGGTTGGGCGGTTCGCCGACACCCCGCACGCCAAGCTCGTAGGCTCCAGGGGAAAACGCTGTCACATCCGTACTCCCGTCACCGCTTTTTTCGCTGACGAGACGATCTCCTAACAGCTGCTTACAGTACGACGCCGCCGCCGCAGCGGGTGGGCTACTGCGGGAGGGCAATTCCACTGGACGCGCTGTCGTAATCGGCATAGGCGACCCGGTCCGGTGGATGAGCGGACCGTGAGGATGTATGGCGTGCGCGACCCCCAAACGGGGGCAGGACGAGCCAAAGGGTAGCCGGCCGGTGATGCATGCGGACCACGGTCGGCGACGTTGGATAACCGAGCAAGGGGATGGTCACGCTCCTTCATTCCTGTCCCCTCCCTTGCCCTCCCTTCCGAGCCCCAGGTTCTCGAGAGATGCCCCCGTACGTCGACGGATACCACTCTCCCAGGCCGATCCCGCTCCGAGCCTCAGGTCCAGAACCGGGAAAGGGGTTCAGAAACGACACGCGCCAAACACTTGAGCCACGGGGTTGTTCGGGCAACAGACCAGATCGATCTCAACACGCCCACCGCGCTCAAACCGCCCACCCACCGACTGGCAGGTGCAGGGTGCACGACGAGTCGAACCGTATGACGACGACGTGCAGAGACGCCGCGCGGAGGAGTCACCAATGTTGAATCACCACCGCTTCCGTTCATAGGCATCGGCGGGTGGAAGCGAGGGATGGCATTGCAAGACACCGAAAACACAGTCGTCTACGGATCGGATGGAGGCGTTCCGAGTGGAAGATGGTGGAGGTGCGCGTTTCATTCCCGCCCTCTACCCTTTCAACTCCTTCCTGTTCCGGGGGCGAGGCCGGGGTCGCGGGTGTGGTGGAGGACGTGATGGGCGGGTAATTTCACCTATCCGCTCGTCTTAGGGTAGGTGACCTGACGATCTGTTCATCACATGTGGCGCCATTTCTGGGTGGGAGGAGGGGACTTGCACGGGGGAGCACCCTGGATAGGTTGAGTTCGTTACCTATCATGGAGGGTGCGAGGAGTAGGGTGCGAGTTGCGATCAGTGATGCGACGCTGTGAACGGCGCACTGGGATTCCGAGGCCCTACGCCCTGTCGGGTATTGGCAACGGCATACAGACGACCTCCAGCCTGAGAGCCATACACCTGAATCAAGGGCGATTGCATTATATGTTGGAATCCGGCCTGCGCACGGTGGATGGATCGGCCCGCCCTAACTGTCATAAGATCGGCCTTAACCGCGTTTGCCGCGAGTGCACTGTGTGGCATTAACATCCTCGTTTATTGTCCGGTAGGGCATGTCGCCTCCTGCTCACCATCTGGCGTGGCAAGTGGGTTATGCGTAAACCCACACCCATTCCCGACGATGGCGATCACCACGCCCGCGGCGAACAAGCAAGACCCTGAACGCGTCCGGATCCTGCATGTCCTCTTGCAGACCGTTAGCAGGTTCGCCTCCCAGGGCGGCACGCAAATGGTCAAACAGACTAGGGTCAACAATCACGGATAAACCGGTGTGGAGGGGGTCCTGTGGGATAAATTATACCACGGGAGATAGGAGGACCGCGCACGAGACACAAATAGGTGAGCATTTCCGCGTTCAGACATTTGATGGACAGGTTGCTTGAATCCACAAGTCGACCTTGGAGGACAAAAGGCGGTGCCATGCGGAAAAGATAGGCACATTGTTTGATCGGACGCAGAATGAGGGGGATCAGCGTGGGGATGAGCCACAGCTCAGGTGATCATTCTCCCTGAGCAGATGTTCCACTGATAAGAGTGGGTGTCGAAGAGTCCAGTTGAGGTTGCCAAGCGCTGCACAGGTTTGATACAACCCAACTCGTCGTCGTCTGCTCCTCTGATGCGTTCGTAATGCGGAGCATTCTCGGAACGGATTTCCGTACAAGAGCTTCTGTGTCTGGGTCCAGTCCGACCACGATGCCTCGAAAATGGGGTTTCTTCCTTGTCATGCCTCCTCGGCTAGCCCTTGCAGCATCTAGGTCTGGCCACTGTGTGTTGCCATCATCGAGTGTATCAGGTTACTGTCTGCGCCCTTCCATGGAATGTGGGGTATCGATCGCATGCTGGGCGACGGAGATGGAGATGGACCCGTTGACTGTGCTCCATCGACCGCCTTGCACCGTTCTCGTTGCGCAATGACTGCCTCGTTCACATGAGTCGTGCCACACACGATGCTTGAATACACTGCCTGCCTGCGAGCCTGGCACAGTGTTGCCGTTGGATGAACTTGGATCTTGGGCGGCCCCAACCTTGTGTCGCTGCTGATGCGAAGAGATTGACCGTTGTTCGACCCCAGTGGGTGCTCTTGCACCACGCGGTGGTTGCACTCGGCCGTAATACATGACTGAGAGTCTGCAAAACCACGAGGAGCGTCGTGCACAAAGGTCGGATGTGTGAAAAAACGCTCCCTCGCAATTGGTTGACCGCCCATGTGCATGAACGAGACCGGTGCGAGTAACGGTGCACATCCAAGGCGATGGACACTGGGCATCTCAGATGCGTTTCAGTGGGTTTGGTACGTCACGACCAGGCTGCCACTGAAACATGTCCCGCCAGGTGTTACGAGGGCCGTCGTTGCAAACTCGACAGTGCCTGCGGCCGTTTCAGTTTGCCTGGACTTGTCTACTCAGATTCACCAACTAATCCTGCTGAACTTGGGTCTCCCCGTACTTGTATGACGTGAATGTCAATGGTGTCTGCGCGCTCATCCTCCTTCCCTACCTGGCCATCCTCGTCGTTCTCGATATCGTTCATTTCAAAGGGCCGCAAAGAGAACATACTAGTGGTCATCAACGAGAAAATAATGGGACACGGGTAAGGAGGTGCATCCTGCAAGTTATCCCTTGTCACGCTGACACCCCTCTCCGCTAGTCGCTCTCGCGTCCTGGCTTGACCACCATGACAGATGTCTGGATCTGGACGAGATAGAGAGTGTCCATTTACAGTCATATTACTCTATCCATCCTACCTCCACCAGCGCGTTTTCGTCAGTTTTGTGACGGATAGGCATCCTGGGGATTTGGGGTCGCACGCCGAGTACGAGTTCTATATCGCTCAGCCGGATGCCTCTACGCATGGCGGGCGAGAGAACTCGGCGGCGACTAGTACCCCCACCGTACCGCAAGGGGACGCCAAAGTACTGTTAGGCGCCCGAAAGGACCTGATAGCCCGGCTGGCCCGCAGCATTGTCCCTCGCGCAAGACGGCTTCTTCGTTGATGAGAAGCCTCCTTATTACTTACCCGCCTTCACCCATCCTTAAGCCACAAGCCCTCGAAAGGTCGCGCCGCATCGCGCGCCTTTGTACTCCCCTTTGACTGTTCCACATTTGCAAACCATAGCCGAACCCGGAGCTACTGGAACAGAGTCCTGGAATGGTTACATAGCATTCCGTCACAGGCGAACCAATTGTTGTTCAAGCATCGTGCCCAAGGTGTCGTCAAAACGTTACGTTGTCAGACAGTCCTGCGGATTAGCGGCTGGTAGTCCATCTAAACGGCCCTGGAAGGGCAGCGTTCGGAGTAGCGGTTGAACCCCCTGACGAGAGCTTCTGCAGGCTTGAAACCTTTCCTGTCCCTGCGCGATCTATCCTGACCGTCGGGCCTAGCGTGGCCCTGATCCTTGGTGAGCCTAGGGGTCCGAGGGGCCCAGTCCAGGTTAGCCTCTCGCGCATAGACCCACCCTGGACAAGCTTCGCCTGCCCAGGCTCCTAAGTTATCGATTCGTCACTGGATCCCGTCCATGCGGCTTTGCGTACGTGCTCGGTTTTCGAGAACGCTCTCTGGTACTAGGGACTCTGCTTTCACGCAGGTGGTGGTCGACCTAGACCCCGACTTTCATTTGTGGAGAGCGGTCGCTCCTGGGGATTCCGACCAGTCCAATCGCAACTCAATGACCCACATTGATTTCACACTAGTGACTCTGTCCTACATACAAGTGACTTATCGTACAAACGAGACAATTGCGGGCCGTAATCATCCAAGAACTTTCATCAGCTTTGTAGACAAGGTGCGACCCTGATGGGACTTGTGAGCAAACAGTATCCCCAGACAGGACGACACATACATGTATTACCGTTCTAGCCCTCGAGAATGGTGATGGTGCCAGAGCCCAACGGACCGGAGTCGAAGCTGAACCCGTTCAACGCGACGAAGTAACCTTCCTTCACGAACTTGGTGTAGAGCTTGTTGCCGCTGGCCCCAAAGGGGGATGACCAGTAGATCTCTGCGATGTTTTCGTCGCTCTCGTCCAGGTGCACCTCAAAGGTGCCCTCCGTGCCACTAGGCGAGGCTTGTCGACCAGAGTGGCCCCATTCGAGATCGCCCTTGGGCTTGATCTTAGTCCCCCCTACAGTCGTCGTCTCTTCAAACCGGTTATCTGGGAAGACGGGAGGAAGAGAGATCACCGTCAAATCGAGCGATAGGACTACTGTATGGTGCGACTCACTGATATCATAGAATTTTCCGAACAGGATATTAAATTTCGTCAGGAGGATGGTTTTTGATAGCCTGTTCTTGACGGTCGGTTGGAAGTACTGGCCCTCTCCCATGGTGTAAGAAGATGACTCTTTCTTTTGTCGAAAAGGTGTGAGGAGGTCGAGCGAGGATAGGCGTATCTCTGCCAGTGTAGAGCCCCCTCCCGCCCTTATATAATAGTTGGGACTTAAGTGCCGCGTTTAGGCCGCAGAACAGTCCCGTGCTTGCGCACAGAATGCGAGATGGGCGGACACTGGTATCTTGTGCCCCCTTGATCATGCTATCTCTGTCGGTGTTAGTGAGGGCTCTACCTTTACATCACCGATGATACCACCAACGTCGCGTGCTATATGAGATTAGCTTCCACATCAATGTTCCTCTGCGATGTACGTGAACCACACCAGGAGAAGTTGGCTCATTAGTAGATAAGCCATGGCGCCAGCGGTCGTCTTTCCCCCGAGGAGATACCTCGGTAATGTGGATGGACGTCGAAGAATCCGGCGAGAGGACGGTGATGCTGCACGGGTTCGGGCAAAATCAAAACCGTCGTCTTCTGCCCGGTGCATCCAAACCTGTCAGAATTGTTTGTGGTCGCCCGTCGACGACACTTTCCAAACAGTGCACTCGAGGAGCGGATTTCATGTTGGACAAATGGCCCTTCCGTTGGGGTGCAGTGGCTACGCCGCTCACGAGTGAGCTGCGCGACACAGCACCAATGCTCTAAAACCCACACTGGTCGGATCTGAGCTTGTGTGGTCCCAATGTTCATTCGCCCGTCCAGCTGGCGACAAGCGCAAGTAACAGCATATAACATGCATTTTGGACTTGGTCAAAACTTCTTGGTGTATTCGTGCCAATGTCCTGTTCTTTCGCGTGAGCCATCCGCCAATCCCTGGGCCTCCGTACAGCCTATGATATGAAGAGGCGGAACCAAAGCCGGAAGAAAACATGGTAAGTAGAAGAAGCTGGCTTCTTGTCTGCCCTGCGCTCGCAAGCGTTTGAGCAATGATCCGAGGACAACGAGAACCCATCGAGTCGACCCGACGGATCAAACGACTTTGTTGTCCAGGGCCGAGAGAATCTGAGCTTGTGCGAAAAAGCACCAGCCAAATGAACATGAATTAGGTAGGGGGCGTCATGATGTGGTCATGGCGAACGTTCAAACTCCCATTGAATTATGGAAACGTTGGACACGTCATCCGATCAATGACCGACAATACTTAAGGATGAGCGAGATGACGAAACCTTGAAATGTCATTAGTTGAGACTGAGTAACACCGACAAAACACCGAATTGCCGCTCTCTTTCTAATTTGATGCGGCCATAGTGGGGACCCTGCTCCTGAGAACCAGCCTGGTAGTCACGTCAGAGAAGCGGGCACATAGCAGTCGGAGACTAGAGTCTGGGAAGAATTTGGTCAGAACAAACGGTATCGGCGACGAACGGGATTACAGGGCAGACAAACACTACCTCATGGGTTGGCT
>JBBPMG010000434.1:0-21071 GCA_038090195.1 Boletellus deceptivus | reverse complement strand
AAAAATCTGTCTGGTCTTTGTACGGTAGCGTTTACAAGCAATAGGCACGGTGAGCGTTATCGTAAGCGGAGTGCGAGGCTATGGAGAGGTGCGTTTTACTACAAGAACAGGACCGCCGACTGAAGATCCGTGTTTCTCTGCAGGCTCACTCGTTAAACTCGGAAAATAGTCAAGTGTGCAAATGGTGCCTTGGCGTTTTCCTTGACCCAAGGAGAAGTGACAGCTCAAGTACACCTTATTATGCTGGTGCTCAAGGCTCGTGATCGATTTCGTATCATCTCGAAAATATTATCCAAAACACTCGCAGCGGGAAGGGGGGGAACGCTGCAGCAGTAAATGAAGTCATCAGAGCACGTCCAACATCCGCACACTACGCGTCAGCCTGTCCAGTATCGTCGGCGTGATCTCCTCCACCTGGACAGTAATCAGACTGTCCGCAGCAACCCTCCTATATTCCTCCACATTTTGCCGAGTGGGCGTGAGTAACAGTGCCCCAAATGGTCGTCTCAGACGAGCAACGAGCTGGAGCGCTCGCTTTTGCCTTTCAGTCGGGGAAACAGTCGAGGGCGGCAACAGTGATGTAACCTCTTGAGCAGATCTGTTCAGTCCCCCACTAAATGGCCGCCCAAGTCGGGCAACAAGTCGAGCTGCCCGTGATTGTGGAGCCGCTGACGTGATTTCGAAAGGGGTGGTGGACAACGGCGACATGCCTAGAGTGGAGAGTTGGGCTTCTACATTCTCAGGTACAGTCTCGTTCCGAACGGGATGTCGGTCGAGGAGGAAGTCGATCCATGGGTGAACAAGATACAAAGTACGCATTTGAGAAAGATCCTCGGCAGTCCTGATGGCAACAATCCCTAATGCAGTTGCTTGTGCACGGAAAACTCGTTCAGACCCTTCCTGAGAAGCCGATATAGGACCGAGTTTGAAAGTCAGGCACGGAAGCCTCATGCGTTGCACTGAAAATGAAGGTACGGGGAGGTTGCTCAGTCGGTCATGTAGCTCCATGACTGAGGTGACGGTAAGCGAAGGGTGGAGTGGTCCGATAGTGTCGATTTCTGTTATGGCGGGGGCTGTCGCAATGTGCAAGCTCTGGGACTGGCCAAACACGGTGATATTGGTCGGGAGGCAACTATTGAAACTACCGGATGTCCCGGTCCACGCAAGGATACCTGTGTCTCCCGAGTTAGTGAGTAGCTGCGAAAGAAGTCGGCCAAGCGCCTTGTCTCCTTCACCATATAAAACTGGCAAGGATATGGAGAAAATACCAAGCAACGAGTATGCTGCATCCTCAACTCGTGTCGTTTGCCTTGTAGATGCCAGCTGAAGTTTCTCGCGTATGTTGTCCAAGCCAGGCTGGAGTGCCTTCAAAGCCAGTGCTGAGACCCCCGTCGCCTCCTCCATCTCCGAGATGATCTCCGGCGACTCCTTGTGGTTGGGGATCCCCATGTTCAAGTATGGAGTCCAGTCCTGGGCATAGAATTGGACCACCTTCGAGGCGTGATATTCTTGTAGTGTCCACCCTCGCTTGTTCCATATACTCCGACTCAGGGCCCTTTGCTTGGATAGACCAGGAACGTCAAACAGGAAGATGACCGTCATCGCAGACCCTTGGTACCACCTGAACATGCTGACCAGTGCTTCTTGGAGCACAAAATGATCCGCCTTATTGATGCAGCATGTGTCGCTCCATGCCCAACGGATCCCTGCCTTCCGCACAACCTTGCAGAACATTTTCAGCTTCTTGTGAGTAGGTGTCTCCTCGAGATCATACACGCCGATGTTGGCCACCTTTTCAAACAGAGGCTCGTCTTCTTCCCACTTATGTGAGAACATGGCGTATCGGTAGTACTCCCCAACTTCTCTCTCAATACAAGCGTGATCGATATCAGTGGTGATGGTAGACTTTAACTTCTTGAATGCTGGGATTGATTCAAATGCGGCAGCCTGTTCGGATTTGTTGCACAGGTGACCAGAGGTTGTGTCGATTAGCACCAGTGGGGAATCACGGATGAATCTCTGAATCGTTGCATGAATCGCCTCCTCCGTTTGCACTGGCGTGACATACAGACCAGATCGCCCTAGAAAATATCAATGGACATGTATCAACATGGTGTCACTGCGCTCACCTCGAATCTCTGGGTCGGATGATTGCGACATCTTCAACAACATTGTTTCGGATGCCCCTGATGCATCATCATAACGTCCTGCACCCCATAACGCTGCATGTTTCCGTTCATAACCCAATGGGGACGATGAATCAATCCTGATTGTCTAACGAGTGCCCATTAGCGTGGACAAGCTTCAACAAGTGAAAACAGACTACTTCATTTGCATCATTCAGTGCATCCTCCCACCTTCCCTCCCTTGCATAAGCCTTGCTCCGTCCAGCAAACAGATCGTGCGACGAGGTAGGATTCAGTGACAATGCAACGGTATAGTGGTGGATAGCTTTGGCAAATTCCCCAGCATCCATTGCGACATTGCCAATGTCCTCTAGCCGCCTGTAGCACCGAAGCTGAAATTCTGATAGAGAGCCATTATGTGGGAATTGCTGAATGATGTACAGTGCTCCCTACCAACAATCCAATTTACTCGGTCACGTTCACCCTCGTACGTTAATTCGCGGTTCATCTGTTGGAAACACAAGACTGCATCTATAATATCGTTGGTAGCTTCCAGTCTTTCACATATTGCCTGATAGGTTTCGGACCTAGCGTGTAGGAACTCCAGTCTGTTGAGATCACGGAATCATAAAACAGAAAAGCGATACTCACACTAGTGGCATCATGCAAGGCATCTCCCCACGAGCCAATTTCCAATTTTAGTTTTGCCCACTCCCTTAACAGAGCCAGGGACGATGGTGGGTGGAGCTGCCCCTGAAGCACCGGCATATTGGTGTGGCGGGCGGCGTCCTGGTTTGCATTGCTACCATTTTCAAGTTTAGAGAGGCATCGTTCAATGAGATCTGTGAGATATGAATACATAACGGGGGAATGGGTGGAATAACTGCTCACCCACAACTCGTATGACGGTTGCTTGCGTCATGTTGGCCTTCCTACTTACCAAGCGTAACAGAGAGTTCGCCGCTTCCTGCACACGACCTGCTGCATAGAGCACCTCACAATAACACTGTTCAACCGTGAGTTCAATCGAAATTGCAAAATCATCAAAATTCCACCCCGAAATCTGTCATTTATGTCAGTTCGCCGTTGGCAGGGCACGAGATAGTATGAGATATATTACCAATTAAACTACCAATGGTGGTTGACTCGCGCGGCTGCCCATTTGGAGTCGTGCGTGGTTGAAGGACCGCATCGCACGCTTGTGGTCACCCTTCTCCGTCTGCAAGTTCCCACGGAGAAAGTACATATATGCCTATCCGGAATTTCAGATATAACACTGCCGCAAATCCGACCATCATGAACATACCTTGACCATATGAAACGTAGAGTTGAGCGACACGGTGGCAATAAGGTCGTCTAAGCGTGACATCCCATCGCTGTGCTTTCCAGCCATGAACACAACAACAGCCTAGGCGAAACACGGGGTCGAGAAATTCTACTTCCACTGTGGGAATACACACCTTGACGAGAAGGAGCATGGTGACATGCGTTGAATGAAAATGATCGAACGCAATATCACACACCCGATGTCCCTCATGCGTTCTCCCATTGCCAACAAGAGCTACAAATTTCGCAATGTAGCCGATGACGGAAGGCTCAATTTTGATAGACTGAATGTAAAGAGTGTTAGTATCCATGAACATGAGAACAGAGCAGTAAGCACTCGTTCGGCATCGACGATGGCAGCATCCAATTGTCCCAGACGTGCTCGGACAAGTGCCCGACTTGCGAGCACATGATGAAGTGTGTTATCAGAGCTCGGGATAGCTGCAGTCAGTAGACCTTCCGCATCCTTGAGTCGGCCGTGTTTCCACGATACGAGGGCAGCCCTTTCAATATGGATATCTGGATCCCGGAATGTAGGGTGTATGTGAGACAGGGGGATTTGTTCCTGTATAAGAAATGGTGGAAGGAAGATATAAAGGCAGTGTTCTTTCAGATCCATTCGCAATAGAATAATGAGTGACATTTACCATGATGAGAGATGCATGCTGGATGGTAATGCTTCTATCCCAGGTAGCAGTGGCAAAAAGCTGGTCGTCTAAGGAGAATACGATCAGACGACCAGTGTCGCTATGGCGAAGTACGAAATCAGGTTGGGACTGCCTCGCAGCTAGGCTCCGGAACATAACGCCTCCGGTTCCGGAGTACAAGTAGAACTTCCCGTGTTGTGGCACAGCAAGACACGAGGCGTGGTCAGTGTAGTCAGTATGGGGGGCTGGCCAATCTGCGATAACTACCCCCGTGAATGGATCAATCCACTCTATTCTTTCTTTAGATGCGACGAGGAGGTGACGGTTGAACCAATGGAGACCAGTGTTGAAATATGGCATTACTTCTACTTTGACATCGACGAGCAAGTTGCCATTGCTACTGTCCCAGACTCGAACAGCTTCCCAAGCAGTAGCTGTTGCGATCTGGCCGCCTTGCGGCGAGTACTTTGATGCGATCACCTCTCCTCTCGTGTGGTCGAGTGTTCGTACCCGTTGGCGAATGGCGATGCCCCAGATGGTGGCTGTATGCTTGCACGATACGACGAGGCAAGCCGAGTCGGGCGAGAAATCGACTCCCTGGACTAGGTTGCAATAACCAGTGAAGATCGTGAGCGTGAAGGCTAGCCCATGCGTGTTTGCGTCCCAGACAAGCACTTTGCCCCAGTTAGTCCCCGCTGCGATCCACTGGCCGTCCTTTGAGACGGCGAGACAGATGACCATTGTCATCGAATGCTCCGTGCTCATTTTTGCGATTCGCTCGCCATCTTGTACTCGCCATACGCAAACATATGAGCCGAGGCCGCCACTAATGAGTTGCTCGCCGTTCGCTGCAAACGCTATTGCACCTATGGCATGACCAGCCTCAATTTTGATGAGTGGGGGACGTTCTTGTCCCATGGTCAGCTCTATTGCTACGGGATTATTCGACCACGACGCACCACTCGCCACAGCCGACATGATGGACATTGGTCAAGGTCAAGGATACAGACGCGCTGGTTCGTGCACGCACACGTTGCTCTTCCTTGATATAACCTAGCGCTCATCGGCAGCTCTCTCTGCAAACACACATTCCCTGGAGAGCGCCCACCAAGTCCGACCCTCCACAAGTCCAACAAACCGCCATTTGCTCTTAGGCTAGGCCATCATGGATTCCTACTTGGCTGCCTGTTATTTCTCGTCTTGAAAGTCATCCGCTGTCAGCGCCTCTTGGTCGATTTGACGTCCACTCAAGGTCAAACTTGCGTGATGGCCAAGAAGACGATTATCAATGGACGGGATGAATCAAGTCCTTCCCTATACAGTGGTCAAGGGATGTCCGCCTCGAGTTTCGGGCGGGTAGTATCGAGCCCACGTGGCTGCTGGTGGGAAGTGGTACTGGTATTTATCTGTATACATAGAACATATCATTGATGGCATCGCAGCCGTTGTTCTGCGCATCTCGACGTGCTTGGCCGATTGGAAAACACGGCGATCT
The DNA here is from genome assembly GCA_038090195.1 of Boletellus deceptivus. Lineage (NCBI taxonomy): Eukaryota > Fungi > Basidiomycota > Agaricomycetes > Boletales > Boletaceae > Boletellus > Boletellus deceptivus. The sequence goes on along the minus strand of JBBPMG010000434.1, from coordinate 15,477 downwards.
CAGCGTTGTTTCCGGCGTACCCTTGATGCAACATCAGTCATGTATATTGCTCGCGCACGATCGAGGGGTACAGCCCAGATATTATCGAGACCGGTGTCAGGTTAAGGAATCGTCTGGCGCAACTGCTTTTCCCTTGTCCCTTGTCCCTGAGGCCAGATGGTTGGATAAAGGTACCCTTGCCATCGAGCGAGGAGCAACGGATCTCCGTTTACTCAGCGCTTTTTCAACAACTTCCTGCTCCGACTCGCCTCGTGCTCATTTCTCCTTCGCTGTATGGGTGTCCTGTCTCGGACGCAAGAGATAGCAGACCCAGGACCCCTGTTTTGCCACACCAAGTAAGCGGGGAAGACGGCAGCAACATCGTCTATATTCGTCCGTACACGATTGGTGCTGGCACCGCATTCATAGCATTGGGTCTCGGATGCTATCCCGTTTGATTTGGCAATGTAGGGGACCACAGCTCTGAGGACAACTCGCAAGACAAATTGGCCCTGCCGTTGTCTGTCGCTCCTGTCGCTTCAATCTCATTCCGAGGCGACGCACTGCCTACTACCCGCCACGGGTCTTGAGTTCAGGGATCATGTTCCCGGCTGTCCATCTCAATCGTTCATTCGGGGGCCGTCGTCCGGCCTAACACAAGGTAGTATTAAGCCCGCCACAATAACAGCAGACTGGATGTCAGCTGTACGAAGGCAAACGCACACAATACGTGACTCGTCCTTGAGCATTGGTAGGCTAAATATGTCGTGGGAGATAGGAGCACCGTCCTGTCACGTAGCTTCTCAATTTTTGGACTCTCAGAGCACTGTCCTCATTGCTTAGAATTTGACCAAAGGCCGTTCGCCCTTGAAGCGGTCCACCAGTCCACCACTGCGTTAGACAGGATTCACGAACAACTAGGATTAGCATATCTCATCCGTCATGTGCCATCACCATGTTTTCCTTCCTCGCCCAACGCAAGGCCTTAATCGGTGGCAAAGATCCGAAGCCCTGGGCCATAGTGGGGGCTAACGCAATGCTAGCCCTTATAGATGAATAATTGAAATAGAGTTCAGCTGCACATGGAGAGGAGGACGGCATGTCGGTCCCGAGTGTCGACACTTGGTGCATTTTGGAATAGAAAAGCATGACTCCAGGCTGGAGACGTCTCACGTACTAGTATATATACTCTCCCGCCAAAAGTATTTGGCTGGTGGCTACCAGTTGAAAACCAACTGTCCGCAGCAACTCTCCTGTACGGAGCCACATTTTTTGGCGAGTGGGCGTGAGTGGGCACTGGTCGAGTTGTCACGGAACCCAGATGGAGTCCCGGCCAAACTGCGGAATGAGCTCCTGGAGTACAACGCAGACGCAGCGTATGACAAGCCCACATACGATCTCCCCATCTCAACACCGTCGTGCACGAAATTGTCCGGCTCGCCCACCCAGTCCGGGGAGCTCATGGACAAATTATCCGGTTGTCGCCAAGCGAACGCCCGTTGCGGTTTTGATAGGATCGGTTAACCGCTCTGCTGCGACCTGGGGTCCAGACGGGGCCAAGGCGAAAGAAGCAGGCACCTGCTCACCTTTGCGAATGGGGAGAGGATGTATCTCGGGCGCCACTTTGCGGAGACGAAAATCAAAGTGTGACGCTTATCTTATCAGCGTGCACCTTTGACTCTCTCGAACGAGCACTACCTCGATCACCCACCAGGGAACGTTCCCCACAGCATCCCTCTCCACCCATGGCTTCCGACAATGGTGCGTCGACAATACCATTGACAGGTGCTCCCAACCAGCCCTGACGCGACCGCGCTGCAGTGCTGATTGGCGTGATCGGCGGCAGCGGTTTGTACCATCTGGACAACCTCACGACCATGTGCGCTGCAACGCCTCTTTCTGCCTCCCTTTCCATCTCACATCCCGTTCTCCATCCCTCGTTCAGAAAGACCGTCAACCCAGACACGGTACCGTTCCACCCTCCTCCCGTTTTCGCCCGACCAACGGGACTGACTCGCCCTTCCCCCCCTCCCCCCGCTGGTGGCACCAACAGCCCTGGGGCCACCCCTCCTCGCCCATCACGATCTGCGCCCTCCCCTCTGGCGCGCTCGTCGCCTTCATCGCCCGCCACGGCAAACACCACACCCTCCCCCCCTCAGCCGTCCCATCGCGAGCCAACATCGCGGCGCTCAAACACCTCGGCGTGCGCGCCGTGCTCGCATTCAGCGCGGTAGGGTCCCTGCGCGAGGAGATCCGCCCGGGAGACTTTGCGCTGCCGACGCAGGTGATCGACCGGACCAAGGGCGTCCGGCCTGCGAGCTTCTTCGACGGGAGCGTCGTCGCGCACGCGGCGTTTGGGGAGCCAATGAGCGTCTCGCTCGTCCGGTGGCTCGAACGCGAGGTCGGGCGGGTGTTGGCGTCGACGACTGTCGCGGGCGAGGGAACGGGCGGTGGCGAGCGAAGGGTAGCGCTCCACCGGGGCACGTGCATTGTGTGTATGGAGGGCCCCCAGTTCTCGACGCGGGCTGAGAGCGTGATGTACCGCGCTTGGGGCGGCGACCTGATCAACATGAGCGTGCTACCCGAGGCCAAGCTCGCACGCGAAGCCGAGCTCGGGTGCGTGTCTTGCCCTCCCCTCTTCCCCCGGTGGTGTTTTGAGTTCACGTGGGCGGAATAGGTACGCGCTAATCGCGACGGCGACCGACTACGACGCATGGCGCCCGCACTCGGACGTCGTCACCGCCTCCGAGGTCTTGGAGACCCTGCGGGCGAACGCAGACACGTCCCGCCTCGTCGCCGCAGCGATTTTGCAGGACTTGCACGAGGCCGTGCACACCCAGGGACTGCTCGACGCGGACGTCAAGGGCAGCATGGCGCTGGCAATTATGCCCCGCAGCGCGACACAGAGGGAAGAGGATGTGGCAAAGCTGGCGTACATCTTGCCCGAGTATTTCGGGTCGCTTGCCAATTGAAGAAGGAGGCCGGACGTGCAGGGGCTAAATTCCCTAGAGTTTGGCGTTGTAGAATACCCCGAATCTGTCCATCTTCGTCGTCGTGGTCGTCACAGTCAACGCGGTCTCGTCTTTGTACCGTAGTGTTTACAAACAATAGACACACTGAGCGTTATCGTAGGCAGAGTTCGAGGTTGTGGAGAGATACGTTTTACAGCTAGAACAGGACCGCCGACCGAAGATTGCAACAAAAACAGAGAAGAAAACGGCGATGCAAGTAGATGAAGATGAAGAGTACTGGAAGACATACAACATGGTCAATAAATGCAAGCTCGAACACATCTCTCCTCCCTTGGGCCGGTGTCGCAAAGCGAAGGGCGCATTTATCGACGTTCGGAAGTGGTGAGCTTCACGCGACGACTGTCTGTGGTTCATGTCTGACTTGCCTGCCTCAAAGGATGAGCCACATCTCGTATGTTCCCCCATGTCGCCTGACGATATACTCATGACCACTGCCCAGTCTTCACACCATGTGTATCGCGGGTTTCTCCTACAACTTTGAAGCTCTGGAAGGCAACGACGTGCCAAGTCTTTGATGTGTTTGGTGCGTCTCGCTCCTCAGAAGGCAACACGATGGTTTTCCTCTTGTCTCAGAAACTCCCATCCCTCACACGCCTCTCCACTTCACGTGTGAAGTTATTCCAGACCCCCAATGTTGCAATGGAGATCTCAAAGGTGCTGCTCGCAGGAATGCAGGAGGAACTAGAAATGGGTGTTGTCAGAGAAAGGGAAGAAATGTCTATCATTGACTTACTCAGCTTGTGTTTGATCCATGTTTCTCTGCAGGCTCAGTTGTTGAATTTGGAAAACAGTCAAGGATGCATATGGTTCCTTGGCGTTTCCCTTGACACAAGAGGATGTGATGGTGCAGATACACACCCAGCATAGAATCAAGCCTGCCACAGTATATTGGACTGGATGACAGTTGCAAGAAGGCAAACATATGTGATATATGAAGCATCCTTGAACATTTGTAGGCCCCATGTGCCAGTGGGTTGGACCATCTTTGGAGCTCCCCAGTTTGTAGGCTGTCACAGGAGTGCTGCCCCCATTCTTTAGAATTGGATGAGAGGCTGTTTGGGTCTGAAACAGTCCACTGTTGCATCACACATGGTTCATGAACAACTTGGATTGGCATATCTTGTCCATTACATGTCATTACCATGTTCCTTGCCTCATCTGAGAAGGTAAGGCTTTGATTGGTGACAAAGGTCCAAAGCCCTGGTTTGTGGTAGAGACTAAATGTAACCTTGGCCTTTGTAGATGAATAACTGAAATGGAGCCCAGCTACACATGGAGAGAAGGGTGGCATGTTAACCCTGAGGGTTGATACTTGGTGGATCTTCTATGCTGCAGTGATGTAGAGATGTGTATACCAAACAGACAACCAAGGTCAGGAGAGTAGATGTTACACTTTAGTGTACCTTGAGGGAGACCTGACTGAGAGATGAAGGACTGAGGCCAGGACACTCACAAAAAGGTACAACTCAGCCCAAGGTGAAACCTCGATCTTGTAAAGATCAGACTAAGACCATGAACAAAGTGCTTGTTCAGACAAAGGACCACTAAGGGAAGCTCAGACTGAGAGGACTCAAGGATACACTGGATTGCATAGATTGAGAATGGAGTACAAATGTGCAAATGCTACAGTTTAAATAAGAAGGGACACATAAGCATTGAACACCATAAAATGTGATAGAAAGTGGAAAATAAGTAGGCAGCAATGACACCCATTGCTGCAGAGACAAAAGGAGGATAAAGGAAGAACTAAATATGGGAAGGCATGATCATGGAACTAATATGGGAGATGTACACCTCCAGACCACCAGCAACCATGAGAAAATGTTCATAATTGTAATAAAAGATGCCAGAGATAATGGAGTGATGTGGACATAGGATGGACAGGAGGAAAATCCACAGATAAGGAGTAAAAACTGTAACATTACCCCCTTTGTAAACTCAAGCTCCTGGCTTGAGTATCCTCATTTTAGGTTGATGAAGAAGATGGCCCAGTATAAATGGCAGTGGCTTGTTCAGTCAAGTAATGCTCAAAAGGACAGTCATCAAGGACATGACCAATGCCATTGCAACAGGAGCAGGTGCAAGTGGGACAGAAGCAAGGCCCATGTCCCCAGTATTGGCAGAGACTGCACTGCATAGTGAAACAGCAGCAAGAGGGATGGCCAGGGACAAGCTTATGACAGGATGGGCAGCAATATGTGAGGCAATCATCTTGGTAATGACCCAAATGATGACAGTGGTAGCAGCAAGTGGTGGGAGTAGCAGGGAGGTGCACCAGGACCAACTTGACAGTTTGCATGTCACAAGAGAAGATAGTCTGTCTGCTTCCAAGACAGTGGTAGGTGATGTGTTCCTTGTTTTGAGCAAGGGTGGTGTGGTCAAGACAATAGCCAGCTGTAGAGAGTTCATCATTGGATTCAGTGGAAGTGGGCTCTGGAGCAGAAGAGGTTTGAGTAAGAAGAGGGGGAGGTGATGGTGTGGGAGGAGCAAAAGAAGGAGAGTAAGGTGGAATGGGGAGACTTTCTATAGAAGACCAATAATGGTCATAAGCATCCTGGGAGAGAGCAAAAAAGATATGACAAAAGACAGGATATATAAGCATTGGGTCAAGTTGTTCAACAAAGTTAGAGAAGTTAGAGAAGCCATATAAATGTAAGGTGGTAAGAATGCACTTGTGGATATGATTTATCAGCATGTGGAGCAGAAGGACAAAAGCTGTAGGTAAATTGGAAGGTGTGGAACAATGGTGATAAGATTAAACTTGGGAAGCATCAAAGAAAGTGCATACAAGTTCCTGCAAGGCAAGATCTTCCTCATATAAGGGGTCCACCTCAAGGGCATGAACAAGGACAGGTTCTGTGAGGATGGTGTTGAAATGCACTCACCAGTTTTAATTCAATCATAGTCTATGCATAGGGACATATAAACCAGAATAAAGTATGGTTTAGCCCTGCTGATCGTACTGGATCATAGTAAAAGGTTCAAGTATCCTTAAAGGAGCTTCTAATGAACCTATAGGTCCTTGTTAAAGGATAATAATAAATTAACTAATTAATAGAACCATTCAATGATGATCCAGGGTCAGGATCAACTCATGGTGAGTCACCATGAGCCATTATGACTCATGGGACACAGCATGACATCATATAGAACATTCTACAACAATTATGAGTCATAATGACTCATACTTGAATCATGTGATTAGGAATGATTCATTGTGACTCAATATGACTTGATATGACTCATCATGACTTGTGATTCAATCACATGACTAGTTCATTGATCAACATGATCAACAAACTAAGGTTTAAACTCCGCTTTATGTAACATATAAATACAGCATGTAATGTATACAATGCTGTAACAAATTCAATAACCATTCACCCCTGGTTTCATTTCACTTTTACCTCACTTGAGGCTATTACCCCACATTAAACTCTATTCCATTGCAACCATAGTACCCATACCTGGGTACTGATACTCCACCAAGTTGAAACTCTGCTAGTACAGTGAGTCTCACACTGTGCATCATCCCTTTGTTGCTGCACTCCAAGTGAAAGTGGATTGTGGAGCTATACCTGCATACCCATACTCCCACTTTCATTAGATGGCAGCATAAAGAATATTGATGTAAGAGGCAGGAAGAAAGGTAGGATAAACAGGCTGTGAGTGAAGAGATAAGAGTATAGTAGTAACCAAGTGAGATGGAGGTGAGAAGACTGGGACAAAGACATGACAACAATAGCAGAAAAGAGGAGAGAGGGTGTTGAGAATGGTGGTGCAGTAAAAGAAGAAGACTGCAGCCATCATCTATTGTAGGGAGTGAGACTTTTTATTGGCCAAGAGAATAGAACATGTGTGTTGGAGATTACTCTCCAGTTCCCAGGTATTTTCAGATGCTGAGTAACCCTTCCATGTGGTCAGGTACTGATAATGGCCAGGGGAGCCCTTGTGTGCAAGGATTCCCTCAACTTCATACTCTTCCTTGCCATCAATGACATTAGGTGGTGAAGAAAGGAAGAGTGGACCATGTGCTTCAGTACTGCAGAACAGAGATAGAAGGGTGGCATGGAAAACACTGTGGATTTTCCATGCAGGTGGCAGGTGAAGATGGTAAGTGAGTGGAGATAACACCTGACTGATCTCAAAAGGGCCAAGGTGTTTGGAAGCAAGTTTCTTAGATGAGTAAGGGATGCAGAGGTTGGTAGTTTCCAACCAAACTTTATCACCTGGTTTCCAGGGGGAAAATCAGCAAGTGGAGTACTGAGTCATGAGACATCTAGCAGACTCATGAGTGGCAAGAGCTTCTTTTTGGGAATCTTCAAGAAGAGATAGTCAAGAAGTTAATGCTGGAAGGAAGGTCTTTCCCAGGGGAGGGTAAGAGTGTGGTTCATACCCTAGCATTAGAGAGAACAGAGAGGCTTTAGTGGATGAGTGGGGAGAAGAGTTGTAATGGAACTCAGTGGTAGTGACAAATGAGGACCAGGTATGTGGTTGATTCATGCAGAAAATGCATAGATAGGTTTCAATCTCTTGATTGACTTGTTCAGTTTGGCCATCAGTTTGTGGGTGATAGGCAGTGGAGGGACAGACATCATAATGTAAAAGACATGCAAGCTCTTGAGTGAATGCTGAGGCAAACTGTGGTCTATGGTCAGAGATGATAGAGTCATGGAGTCCAAACCATTTGAATACATGATTGAGGAAAAGCTGAGCTACTCCAGCAGCATCAATGGTTTTGTTACAGGGAATGAGAATTACCCCCTTCATAAGTCTATGGTTGACCATGACCAGCAGGCTATTGAAGCCAGTGAAGAGGGGAAGATTGGTGATAAGATCCATAGATAGCTGTTTGAAAGGCAAAGAGGAGGAAGATGGAATGGAAGAAAGAGGAGGGACTATGGGGTGTGTGTTGACCTTGGACTGTTGGCAAAGAGTGCAGCTAGAGATGTAGGACTTGACAAAGGTGGAAAGGCCAGGCCATCAAAAATTGCATTCAAGCAAGGCTTTGGTACAAAAGAATCCCATATGACCTGAAGTGGGGGACTCATGAAGAGGGTGGAGTAGTGAGGTATGAGATGAGGGGGGGACATATAGGTGACATCAATAGTAGAGATGTCTGTTGTCAAAAGACCAATCTGAGAGGAAGGAATGAGGGAAGAGAGGGGAACTGTCCTGGAGGTTTTGCAATGCTCATACAACCAAAGAATCTGAGGAGGATGAGGAACAGATATATTGGATGAGAGAGAGATCAAAAGCAGTAATAATTTGAGGGGTAGGAATGATGGCAGCAGAAGTGTTGTCAAGAGAGGTATCAACATGGTCCTTTTGGGAAAGGGCATTGGCAGGAGCCATATGAGATCTTGGGGTGACCTACCAGATAAGATCAAAGTCCTGTAGGAAAAGGGCCCAGCAGGCTTGACAATGAGAGAGTTTGTGAGGGTCTTCAAGGTAGGAGAGATTGTGATGGTTCATGAGGACTGTGACTGGGTGTGGAGTTCCCTGGAGATAGTGATGCCATTCCCAAAGGGCTAGGATGACTGCAAGAAGTTCACAGTTGTAGATGTTGTAATTGTGCTCAGCAGGGGAAAATGTTTTGGAAAAATAAGCACAAGGATGGGGGTCACTGTTGGAATCATTTTGGAGAAGGACTGCTCCAGCAGTGAGGGGCAAGGCATCTGTCATTAGGGAGAAAGGCTGAGTGGTATCAGGAAAAGTAAGGACCAATGCTGAGAAGAATCTAGTTTTGAGAGTATCAAAGGCTCACTGTTGAAGAGGGATCCAGGCCCATGGCTCATCTTTTCAAGTAAGGAGAGTAAGGGGTGCAACAAGATCAGAAAAGCCTGGGATGAACTTCCAGTAGAAATTGGCAAATCTGATGAAGGAGCATATGTCTTTTACTGAGGTAGGAGGTTTCTAGTCATTGATTGCTCTGAGTTTAACACAATCCATCTCAATTCAACCCTGTTCAATGATGAGTCCAAGATATTCCATTTGAGGAGCATCAAAGATACATTTGGTGATTTTGAGTGATAGGCCATGTTTGCAAAGATGGAGGAGGACTCTATGAGTTCATTCATGATGTAGGTGCAGATCATCCTTGGTGTGAATCCCCAGGTCATCCATGTAGATCTTCAGCCAGTGTTCTACAAGCATATTGGTGAAGATGTGATTCATGAACACTTGGAAGATAGAAGGTGCATTATTAAAACCAAAAAACATGACAGTTGGTTCAAATAGGCCTAGGGGGGTGATGAATGCAGCTTTCCATTGATCCTTCTCCCATAAGCAAACATTATTATAGCCCCAACAAACATTGAATTTGATAAATAGAGTGGATTCTCTCATGTCATTGATCAGGGTGGAAATTAATGGGAGAGGGTAGGCATTCCAAATGATGTGAGAGTTGAGATATCAGTAATCTTGACAGGGGTGAAGTGTATCATCCTTTTTAGGAACAAAAAAGAATGGGGATGCTTGAGGGGATTTGGAGGGAATGATTCTGCCAGTCTTCAGGTTTTTCTTGACAAAGGAACAACAGGCTTCAAGTTCAGCTGGGTTTAGAGGGTACACCTTAGCAATCTTTGGGACAAATGATGGTTTTAGGTCTATAGTGTGATCCAGATGGTGATATGGGGGTAATTTGGTGAACAACTTTTCTGAGAAAACATCTGAAAATTCCTTACACCATTCTGGGACTTCCATTATCTTTGGTGTTTCCTTTTGTGTAAGTTCCATGGATAGGGTTAACTTTCCTAAATGTTCAGGGTAGAGATCGTCCTTACTCTGCCAGGGAAGACTCTTATGAAGAGGTACCACAGTGCCCTGGATGGTTAGAGTATTGAATATCCAGTCAATAATGGGGTTGGTCCTTTTTAGCCAAGTCATGCCTAGAATAATATGAGGTGAACCAAGCAAAGTGACAAGGAAAGTGATCTTGTCAGATAGGGATGGGAAGAGGATGGAGGCTGTGATTGAGTATTTGATAGTCCCTTGGTGGTTCAGAGTACCATCTACATTGTAGGTGATGAGTGGTTGAGTTAGGTGTCAAATCCTGTGGTGAAGTTTTGGGATTAGGGACAAGTCAATGAAATTGTTGGTGGCAATGGTTTGAGATCCTACTGTGAGTTGGACTGGGAGACACATAGTTTGTTCATTGGATAGTCTATGATTACAGAGGATACATCTAGGGAAGGAGACATTACTTCTTTTTCCCTTAATGAAAACCTGAGGACTCATCTTTCTGGTCCTCATAGCAGAGTTTTAGAGTCTGAAGAACCTCCCCTTCATCTTTTCCTTTGGCATGAAAACTTTGTAGGTAAGTGTCAAGCACAGATGGGGGAATAGAGAGTGCAATTGTTGCAACAGCAGGTCCTTGTTGGGCAGAGGTTGGGGCAATAGTGGCACTTTGAAGTTGTTGGTTTTGGAATGGATTGGTGGATGACTGGGGCTATGGAGAAGGGTTTCCATTAGAGAAGGTGCAGCATTGTTGGGCATTGTGTCTCTTTTTGCGGCAATGAAGGCAGAGACCTTCTTTGAAACATCTGGCTCATTCAGTGGGAGTGAGCTTAAAGACATGGATGGCGTCAACATCCATTGCATTGGGGTCTGGAGGAGAGGAGTGAGTGGTGAAGGAAGAGGGAGTACAATGTCCCTTTCTTAAGGTGATGATATGAGCTTTCTGGACATGGAAGGTTTTGACTTTCTCAATCCATTCTTTAATGGTGGCAAGGACTGTGGTCATAGAGAGGATCATGATAGTGAGTTGTTGGTCAAGGCCAAGGGAGAATTGGTCAATAAGGATGGCATCACAAGTGATTCCTGCTTTGGCAGTGAGGTTCTGAAAGTCTGTGATATACTTTTGGAAACCATTGTCATAGTTACCATCATTTTTGACAGTTTTCTGCACAAGTTTGGTGAGTTCAAGACAAGCAGTGACTTTGGTGTCAAAAGGGTAGAATGTGGACTCAAAGTTTTCAACAAATTTGTTGAAAGTCTTTTCTGCTGAGGGGATAGAAGTATTGGTCATGCAGTCATACCACATCTTTGAGAAGGAGACTCCCTGTTTCTTGCTCATCTTGTTGAAGACCTTTATGATCTTAGCATTGTCAGAGGAATACAAAGTGGCATTGATGGTGAAGTAGGCCTTCATGGCTTTAATCCATCAGGTGGCATCAGCAGGTTCACCCAAGAAATCTGCTGGGAGTGCAGCTTTGAGTTCAGACATGGTAGATGCTAGTGGTGTGGGTGTTACAGTACATTACGGGCTTGCCCAATCTGCAACCACATTCTCTAGGTCCTCTGCCTGAGACATCTTTCCATCAGGATATGAAGACGATTCCCTTCCTACACAGACCCCTTTAGATACGGTAATCCCCCTTAATGAGGAAACTCTGCCGCTATATCTCAATTTGTTGTCCATCCTGTGAGCTCGCCTTTCTTATTTGTACTTCTACTGTTACGCTTCCACATCTGGACGTTGTCTCTCCCACAGCACATCTCTCATCACGCCGCATTTCCCCAACTACCATATCGAGTAACTCCAACTACTATAGATGGCACTACTACATCCAGTTGGTACAGCAATGCTTGAGTATTTATATGTGTCCATGTGTAGTACTTTTCCCCAGCTAGTTCTATACAATCTACGTGTAGTTTCTAGTCATCCACGAGTCCCCTTGTGAAAGGATAGTGAGGCCAGGATTTCTATTAGTCTCGTGCTACTATCGAAGTGTGCTCGACAGCTAGGACTACGCGTACGCATAACAAAAGAACTAGCTAGTCCATAGACCCCTGCTTTTTAGCAGAAGGGTCCCATCTGTCAACAACATGTCATACCATCTCCCGAAGGGATCTGACAAAGAACACGAAGAAGTGTTCTATACTGAGGACGAAGGAACCCCTTCTCAGTCAAACCAGCCATTGCCATATGAAAATCCATATCAGAGTGCTTCACCGATTTTGCAACGCATTGCAGGAAGACCTTCCCCTGCCACAAACCTGCTCATAAGAAGGAGACAACCTTCCTCCTCACTACTGGCCCCTGTGCAAACAGCTGGACTGATTGTGACCACAGCGGAACTGACCGCCCTGACACCACTACCCTTCCCACTTATTCAAGTAGAACCTGCGAAATCCGAGAACTCCAACAGCAACGAAGAAATGGCTGATCCCCCAGCAAACCAGATAGAAAAGAAAGGAGAGCTCCGAGCTGCCCTTCCAGGGGACTTTAGTGGACAACCTGAGGATGCCGAAAGATGGATCATGTCAATGAATGCATACTTCACAATTAACGACCACATCTATAAAAAAGACGAGCCAGCAATGATCCTGACTTGTCTTAATAAGCTTACGAAAGGAAGAGGAGCTGCCTTCGCGGAAAGTTGGTATAACCGAGCCCCAGACTCCACCTATGATGACTTCCTGGCAGCATTTCGCTCTGCCTTCGTCCCCTCAGGACAGATGGAACAAGCCAGGAATGTCATTTATGATTTGAAGCAAAGCAGTTTCCCAGATATCGAGGAAAAGAACACACCCCAAAGGCTCAAATGGGGAAACTTTGACTCGTATGTCTCAGCCTTCGAGTTACAGGCTTACCGGAGTGGACTCGATACTGGATATGACGATATCCTTATCGATGTCTTGAGAAGAGGAGTAGATGGGAAGCTTGCCAACGCAATGGCTACGCTTAACCCACAACCTGAACCTTGGAAAGACTAGGTCAAAAGGGCCCACGTTTTCAATGAGAAATTTAGGAGGCTCAAAAAGATCTGAGAATGGACCCACTATCTCCCGTTTGCTTCCGCCACTCAGACCACCCCCAGTCAAGATCCAAACGCTATGGATATTGACTCCATATGACTCTCCCCCACAGAGTGGGCAGAACATATGAAAAATAACAAATGCTTCGTATGCCATCAAGTAGGATGCCATTCCAGCAACCATAAGAAAGGAGGAGGACCTAGATCAATCGGAAACACCTGTTATCAACACCCCCAGACTATGGTAGTGGCAGTAGAAACCGATGCTCTAGGAGAGTTCATCCAGAACAGTGACCTCTCTAGGAATGAGCTTCTCAGAATCCTTAAAGTGTGCATGACCCCTGAAGAAGGACAGGAGGTCTGAGTCATCACGACAGAACAGGATTTTTAATAGGGAGGGTAGAGTCAATGGCTACACCTCCTATAAACCTCACACCCGTCTTTGTACTAGGAACGAACTCTAGAGCAATAAAACTCCCAGTTCAAGTGTACAAATCTGATGTGCAAAAACCCATTGACGTAACAGCCCTTGTCGATAGTGGGGCTACTGGATGTTTTATCCACAAGTACTTGGTGCAAGCAAATGGATGGAAAACAAACAGACTTCCACAACTATTCGTAGCAAATAATGTAGATGGGTCCAACAACCAAGGAGGTCTCATCCAATATTCGGTCACTCTAACCCTTCAAATTGTAGAACAAGAGGAATCAAGAACTTTTCTGATCCTTGACTGTGGGAAAGAACAACTAATCCTCGGGATCACTTGGCTACAGGAAGTAAATCCACATATCAACTGGGAAACTGGTGTGGTCTCCATCTCGCTAGCCTGAGCTAAACAAAACGACCCCATCGAACAACGATATCTCATGAGATATCTAGAACTGGATCACCTCTCCATTGCCAAAACCACCCTCTCCACTGAATTAGTGCAGAAAGCGAACACAGCCAGTACAAAGTTGCTCAAGGAATTTCAACAGTACTCAGATGTATTTGGAGAGCCCACAAAAGGGGAGTTACCTCCAAAGCAGCCCTATGATCATGCTATAGATGTCATGCGCGACTTCTTACCCAAGGTGGCCAAAGCGTACCCATTGAACCCAAAAGAGCTGGCTGCATGCAAAGATTTCGTAGATGAACATCTCACATCCAGAAAGATACGACCTTCCAAATCACCACAAGCTTCCCCATTTTTCTTTGTGTCGAAGAAAGATGGAGGATTACGCCCCTGTTAGGACTATCGCTATCTCAACCAACACACTGTCAAAAATGCCTACCCCCTCCCTCTGATCTTGGAGTTAATCGATCAGCTAAAGAACTCTACAATTTTCACCAAATTCGATGTGCAATAGGGATACAATAATGTGAGGATCAAAGAAGGAGATGAATGGAAAGCCACATTTATCACTCCATTCGGCCTTTTTGAACCAATGGTGATGTTCTTTGGACTCTGCAATTCCCCCCCTACATTCCAAGTCTTAATGGACGACATCTTCTGGGATATGGTGACAGAAGGATGGCTATTGATCTATATGGATGACCTCATCATCCATACCGACAGAGATCTGGAACTCCATCATCTACGAATGTGTTGGGTGTTGCAGAGAATGAGGGAACATAAATTATTCCTCAAACTTGCCAAGTGTTTCTTCGACGTTAACGAGGTGGAATACCTCAGAATGATCGTCTGCCCAGGACATATCACTCTGGATCTGGTCAAGCTAAAAGCCATTCAGGAGTGGACTCCTCCACGATCTGTCAAAGCAGTCTGATCTTTTTTGGGATTTTGCAATTTCTATTGAAAGTTCATCCCTAACTTCTCTACAATCAGTAGACCTCTCCATGAATTAACAAAAAAAGGGGTCACCTGGACTTGGACCGATTCATGTCAGGAAGCCTTTCAGGCCTTGCAGAAAGCCTTCTGTACCCAACTGGTTCTTCAATTTCCTAAAGTTGAACACCCGTTCTTCGTCATGACTGACACCTCCCTCGTTGCGTATGGCATAGTCCTTATGCAGAAAGACACCAACGGGGATCTCCACCCGACTGCCTATTTCTCCAAGACTTTCTCCCCCGAAGAACGGAACTATGACATCTACAACTGAGAATTACTTGCAGTTATTCGTGTGCTGGAGGAATGGCGCAATTATCTCACTGGAACTCAACACCAGGTGACTATTCTCACTGACCACAAAAACCTCACCTACTTTTGCCAACCCCAAAAGCTGTCCTGATGGCAAGCACGTTGGATGCTGTTCCTGCAGGATTTCGATTTGATATTCAAACACGTTCCTAGGTCAGGAATGGCACCCGCGGATGCCCTCTCCCGTTCTCCCAACAAACCGACTGAATCTGACAACACAGATGTGACTCTTCTCCCCACAGAACAATTCTTCCATGCCATTGATCTCACCCTCCAGAAGAAAATTGTTCAGTCAACCTCCTCTGACCCATTTGTTACTGACGCCCTTGCAGCACTCGCCGAAGACAAATCCATCATTCCGTGAATCTCTCCCATGGACTGGCACTTTGATGATGGGTCACTCTATTATCGCAAGCAGCTCTATATCCCTGAACCTGCCTGTCATGATCTGGTGCACTTGGTCCACACCTCCAGTGCGGGAGGGCATGCCGGCTTTTTCTGACTCTTACACTTGTTGCAATGCAACTATTGGTGGCCGGGTCTTTCTGGCTTCATGTGAAAATA
>JBBPMG010000433.1:0-21081 GCA_038090195.1 Boletellus deceptivus | reverse complement strand
TGTATGACCAAATAACACCCACTATGAATGAAATTCTAACTTTTATATAAAAGGTGCAAAACTGTTGCAATGGTGTCACTGTTTTGCAAGATGCATATCTCCACAGCCACTGGATGAAATCACATGCCCCAGGGAGTGATTTGTAGCCAAGAGTATCTACTATATTTCGTCTCACTATAGCTAAGCGAAATTCCCACAGGTGATTGCAGTGTACTTGATACACTGTGATAAGATCAAATATTGCAACAGTTTTGGAGGTCACTGTAGTTCTCAAGCTC
Organism: Boletellus deceptivus; assembly: GCA_038090195.1. Classification (NCBI taxonomy): domain Eukaryota; kingdom Fungi; phylum Basidiomycota; class Agaricomycetes; order Boletales; family Boletaceae; genus Boletellus; species Boletellus deceptivus. The sequence continues at coordinate 20,803 of JBBPMG010000433.1, read as the reverse complement.
AAAAGGCTATTTCAGCTAGAAGCCAATGTCTTTCTCCCTCTCATTCTCTGACTATACTCTTTTTACATCCATGCCCGCCACTTAACAGTAGACCTACTCACCTCCTCCAGAACCATTGAGAAGCTGGGATTACCCCATCAGATTTCCACCAGCCACAGTGTCACCCATCTTGGAAGGGCTCACACCACCCTCTTTGAGCTATTCAAAGCTGTGGGATTACTGTGATTGTTATACTGCCTCCTAGAACATCCATATCTCCCAGTTCTGCGGATTTACCTAGCCTTTCTTTCTGACGATGAATACAGGGAATACTACAGATACCATGATGACCTGCCCCATGCAGTGGACTAGACTGGACACACCAACCACAGCACCCCTGTTCCTGTCCTACCACACCCAGTATCACCAAAACCCATACCCATTCCAACACTGGCAATCAACTTTGCCACACTTGTCCCCTCCACTCCACTGCCTGACCCCATTCCCACAGCACAGGTATCTCCCCAACCACACAGAAGCAGATCCACCCATGCCAGAGTTCTGGAAGCCAGACTGGGCCAGACCAACAACAAGGAAGATGGGACCCTTGAGGAGGACTCACTGATGATCTCAGTGTAGTGAAGGAGGTGTGCAGCCTGCCACCAATGTGGTTCACTCAATCACTGCCAAGTCGACTGTGTCTACTACTCATGTCCATTCTGTCACACATCCACTCCAGGACATCCACAATATGCCTGCCCCCTCCAACTCTGTATCACCTGTGAAGGAACCAAGCATGTGGCTTTGTCCTGTACCCAGCCCACTGCCTATAATCGAACCAACACCAGTCCAGATGGTTCGATGGATGGACCATCTATCCTATCATCTGTCTCCACTGAGGAACTTTGAAACAGCATCTCAAAGCTATGAATGGGGTAATGTTACAAATTTTTACAGGCTTCCCCTCATGCTAGCACCATTCCTATAGGCATCCAACTTCCCAATATTCCCATCTCCATTTATAGATGATTCATTTCCATCTCCAGATGTGGTAATCCCTCTCAACAAGGAGACATTACCACTGTGGCTTGACTTGTTGTCCATTCTGTGAGCTGTACTTCCTTATTTGTACTATAGGTGTTACACTTCCACTTCCAGATGTTATCCTCCCACAGTGTATCTCTCATTGCACCATGTCTCCCCCTACTACCATATCGAGTAACTCCAACTACTAGAAGGGGTACTACTGTATCCAGTTGGTACAGCTCTGCTCAAGTATTTACACAAGTCCATGTACAGTACTTTTCCCCAGCTAGTTCTATGCAATCTATGTGTAGTTTCTAGTCCATCCACAAGTCCACCTATGGGAGGATAGTGAGGCCAGGATCTCTATTAGTCTCACACTACTATTGAAGTGTGCTCAACAGCTAGGACTATGTGTACACATAACACACAGTCCAGACACATGTTCTCCTCATGGACCCCTGACCTGATTGGTACCAGATATCTATAGATGTAGTGTATACTGATGTAAATAGTAAAGTAGTATATAAGGGACACCCCCAACTCACTGGAGGACCCAGTCTTGTCCTCCTCAAGCTTGCCTGCTCAGTCCTGTGACATTAAGACTTCTTGTCTCTAACAACACATGCTTACAGCAGGCATGGAGTTTGCAAGGGTCCATTTTGAAGATATGCTCCAAAGGGTGGCAGATTGAGGGGCAGCAAAGGGAGTATGAATGTGAAACTCACTTAGGAAGGGTGTTGAGTAACTTGCAACCAAAGTGTTGGTGTAGATGGTCAAGGGTAAGAGGAGAGGAGCAACTCCTTGACTGTTATTTTGGGGAAGAAAGTCCTTAACTTAAATACATCACTATGAACAAGGTTCAAGCAGAGACTAAATATGAATCACATGTAAAACATGTGAAAAGAAGGAGAAGGAGAAGTGGTAATTAAATAAGAAGTGTTTCACCTAAGATAATGTCATGGTCTGGACTCAAGAGAACAAAGAAAGATCTAAATAAGAATATCTGAAAGGGATATCCTAAAAGAGAAGAGTTCAGACCTTTTGGTAACATGAGAAGTGAAGTATAAGTAAATGATAGCTTAACTAAATAATAATTTCAACAGTCTGTTCCATTGAGTGTGTCAGGTTTGCAAACCTTGGTCCAAGAGGAGTCATGGTGACAATCAGTGGCAGAGTTCACCTGTGTGAGCATGTGGATTGCCTGCATGAGCACAACCATTTGTCTGGGTATGTTGTCTGGTACCAGAACAGGAGGTGGTAGTGATGGGGGAGTGTGTGGGATGGGGATGCTCTAGGGAGAGCAAGGGTCTTCCCTGAGAGTGTCTTGCCAACCTTCATCTTCTGGATCCTTGAGGTCATTGGCCTGACCAGTTGTGCTGGAAGCAGAGAGTGCTGGCATGCTAGAGGGTGTATGTTGAACCCAGGACAGGGCTGGTGTGGTTCTACCATCTGTAGGAGGGACAGAACTAAGGAGTGCTGTAAAGGAAAGGAAATTTCCTTCAATTTGGGGAGGAGTGTTGGGGTGGTTTGCACAAGAGTGCAAGCAGGTCTCCATGCAGTGAGCCATAGTATGAATGAACATACAAGTGTGAGTTCATATATACTGTCAAATCTGATTCACTATGCTCAACTCTGGAGGCTTGAAGATGCAAAGAGAAATGGATGTGAGGGAGAATAGGGTCAGAGGAGTAGGACTTCAGCTTCAGCAATACAGGATTGCATGCTGCACCCTTGCATGTCCATGTCCTAGTTACTTTTTGAAGGATGGAGATCAGAAGGGTTGGAGATGGAATTCAACTGGAGTCAGGAAAGTGGGATTTAATTGATATACAAACTGAGAGACTAAGAGCACTACTGTACAGGGTTTATATATAGAGCGCTGGAGTAGATTACTAACAGAGTCAGGAAATGACTAAGTACACAAATAGAGAGAAAATGGTGTGATCCTGGAGCTGTGCTTCACATAGCTGTGAGTGAAGTCTATGAGTGAGCCTAAACTAAAAAGAAATGGAAGCATAGGAAGAGCAAAAGGGGAAGAGAGATAAAGGTCCAATTATCTACAAAGATGATAGGGGTGAGATCTCAATAGAGTTGGCATGGAGTTGGTTTGGAGGGCCTGAGTTAACATCGGGTCATGACACATCAGTGGTCTCCAGTCTGGTCTAACTTCAACTGTGGTCCTCAATAACTGTTGGATGAGTTATACCTCTTCATGAGTGTCCTGCATTCAGTCCTTTAGTCCTTTTTATCTTGGATCTCTCTCAAGGTATGCTTTACATAACAAAAAATCAAGAATCTCTTGTTGTTCTTCCTACCATGGAGTAGGACCCACCCCAGTCATCATTGCTCCTCACTTTAGAAATCCCAAGTCCTCTGATGAGAAAACTCCACTCTTGTGCCCTCATCAGTTTGTTCCAATACCCCTAGCTTCCATCCCTCAGCACCATTGACAAAGAGTCTTTTCATTCCATCAGCAATATGCCTTTGAGCCATCTAGCTCTCCCCATCACCTGTTTATTCCAGTACCTTCCCAGTCACCAGCACCACCCCCAGCCCCAGCCCCAGCACTGCCCCCAATGTCAGTCCCTATTATGTCCAAACTCAAGGCTGCCCTTCTCACTGATTTTTCCAGTGGACCTACCAATGCTACCTGCTGGATCAAGGCCATGAAGGCCTACTTTGCCATCAATACCATGTTATACTCCACAGACAATGTGAAGATCATGACCATCCTTAACAAAATAAGTAAAGGATGAGGAGTTTCTTTTTCCAAGATGTGGTATAACAAGATGTCTGATGCCATTATCCCTGCCACAGAAAAGACCTTCAACAAATTTGTCAAGAACTCCAAATTGATCTTCTACCCCTTTTATACCAAAGCTACCACCCATCTTGAGCTCTCAAAACTAGTGCAGAAATCTGTTAAAAAGGACAGAGATTACAACAATGGTTTCCAGAAATACATCACTGATTTCCAGAACCTTGCAGCAAAAGCAAACATCACAGATGACACCACTTTGATTGATCAATTAGATCTCTTTGATTATTGATTAATTGATCCTGTTCAAAACTGATGCTTTTGCTTTCCCTTGTCTTTACTGCATTGATCTTGTCTAGATTGCAGCACTCAGCCAATCTCTCAACTGTCTTATCATCCCTGAGGATCGATGGCTTGAATTCCCACTGCAGCCAGTCATTCACCAGCATCCTCCCCCCATTTACATATTGCATTTATGCTCACAGGTTTCCTCTTTGTAAGGTGAATGGTCATATCTGCTTATTTTCACAATCGGATTTCTAAAACTCGGCACAACGGTCACATGCTGGTACATCGGCGCACTAGGGAACATGGCCAAGAAGAGTGGATCATAGTAGTGTACATGAGCAAGCCTCGTTAGGTTTTCCCTTACAAAGATGTAATTGTATATCTGCCCCCTTCTTTAGACGTATTTGATAATGACACTGTCACCATCGATAGAGCCGGTCGCAAGCACCGTCTTGTTCTGCTCCATGTTGAGGGCGGTGGCACCAGAGGGGGTGTAGGGGTCACCGACCGGGCGGAACACGATGGCATCAGTGAACGTCACAGTCCCAAAATCACCCAAGGTAACAAGGGAGCCATCCACTGTGTAGTCCTCAACGATCCATTCCGCATTCTGCCCACAAAGAGCATAGTTAGAGGTTAGATACTTGTAGATGTTCTTGCCGCTGGAAAGGTTCTGTATGAACGCTACGCCAGAAGTAGCATCGGAGACGATGACAGCAGCCCTGATAGTATCGCCAATAGACACGTCGAAATCGCTGAAATCAACGGAATAATCAGGGTACCACTCGTACCAAGCTTCAATGAACAAGCGATGAAAATCAGTTTGTGGCTGGAGGTCCAACAGCCAGATCTCACCGGTAGCGTACTGTCCCTCTGGACCGATCGTAATGTCCACACCAGTCTGGAGAATACCATTATCGCATGTGTAACCGTCGATGCCGACCCATACAGAAGCAGTAGCACCAGTGTTTCCAGAAATTCTGGGGACGACGAAGGTACCAGCGACAGAATAGAAAGCTCCCTATGAAAAGGGGGGGAATTTTTAATATCATGGATGAACACAGATACGGGGGATGATACGAACTTTACCTCCTTCCCACACGGCACCAGCCCAGGAGGGGGAAGTCTTCGCCTTTCTGGCAAAATACTCCAGCCCAGTTGCAGGCTTGCCACTCGCCTCGCTGCGAGCCTGCAAGCGAGGGGATGCAAAAACCTGTGTCGCTGAAGCAAGCAGAATGCTGGCAAGAAATCCGCGCTGAAAGATCATTGTCTGCAGAGGAGAATGTGGGTTGTTTATGTGTAATGAGAACCTGAGGACGAGGACAACGGCATTATATACCCATCGTGTATCTCCTGATATTGTCGGAAGTCGTAACCGATTGTCAAGTGGATGCTCAACTGAGCAGCCCTGGAGAGCACCACCAGGCTGTCTCAGGATAAGCACTCAAACAGGCACTCGAAACTTACATGAGTGATTGCTACAGGTCCCGGTAACCTGCAGACGCCCTCATTCCAACTTTTACCACTTACCATTCGTCAAGGTGATCTAAGTGCAGGAACGCAAAGGTGCTCGTTAATCGAGTCATCCGGCCCACCAATGAATCACCCATTGACTGCCTACGTGAGACACACTGACCACTGTCAAACATCCAAACACATCAGGTACCTCGGACGCATTTTAGGAGCGAAGATGACGGATTTCCGAGGGTCGAGTCAACAAGATTTCTTGCGCTTATCCGAGATGCTTCTTTTGCGAACCTATGCACCGGTGCCTGGCCCAAAGTCACGGACAGCACGCATGCGTAGCACATGGAACGATAATCCTCGACAGAGACGAAAGCACCGGATATAAATCCGAGTACTAAGTACTGATAACCTGCATGTGGCCTCGTTATCGACGGCCAGTGGATCGATCTAGGATAGATGTGTCATCCTCTCATGCAATTAGGCGAGCCAGTGAATGGAGATGGAACACCTAGCGAGACGCAGCTGAGTGCAGACCTTCGGAAATATGCAGAAGGGAAAGGTGTGGGTCCGAACAGCGTGTGTAGGCAGAGTGGCAGTCGGTGGTAGACAGCATTCGTCAACTCGATGGATCTTCACGATTCCTCTTACCCACCCACTTCGACGACCTCTGACGAGCGGCTGCAGATGGACCTATCGTTATTGTGAATGCAAGCAAATACGATTGCGACACTCTCGTCGTTCTTGGTGTTGGCCCTCCCAGTTATGTTTCCTTTCCCTGTTCGGTGGCAGATGCCAGCCAACTCTGTTCTCAACTGGCTAGACTCGCCAAAGACCCAGATGCACATGAATGAAGCAAATATTGCGCGAGCTCTGGTCGCTTGTGGTCGAACCGACTGTAACTGTGCTCCATAACGACCCGAGGTTGCCCCCAGGCTTGCGGATCTGGTGGTTCCCGACCTCGGAATTGACGGTTCTCCCGTTCCACACAGCAGGTCCGTATTTAAAAGGGAAGAGTCTGTTGGAAATCGATGTCTCTTCATACTCTCTGCGTTCGTTCGTTCTCGGGAATGTGTCCGGGTTCAGGGGGAGGCCCGCAAAGCTGCTGGAACAGCCAATCCAATTTCGTTTGTGGCCGTGGGTCAAGGGAAGCCGAGTGCAGATACGGGCCTGCGTAACCCTCGGAACAAGGCCGCACGTGACATGGCAGTGAGCTGTCGGTGTCGCTTGTCGTCGCCCATCCCTACTCGCACTCTCCCCACTCGCAACGAGTCACGCCGGTGGTCGCGCCTGGTGCCCTCTGCATCGCTTGAGACTGGTAGCTGGTCCCCTACACGGTCTCGGATGGGTGACTGTCGGGGTAGCGGCAGCACCCTGGCGAGAGCTTTCGCAGGTTCGAAACCGCCCTATCCTCCTGTTCCCCTTACCTGCCTCTGCTCGCTGTGTCAGACGGATGAGCAAAGCAGGAATGACAGCCCGAGCACTCGAGCACACAGACCCACCCAGCCCGATGTGGCCACAACCGAAGGCACAGTGCAGGCATTCCGGGACCACCGGTGGGCCCACATTGTCTTCCATGGAGCGCAGCACCCCCAACGACCGTTTTAGTCGTGGTTTTCCATGGGAGATGGCAAGCTCTCCCCAACGCGCATCATCCAGAAGCGCTACACGAGCTCGGAGCTTGCGTTCCTGTCTGGATGTCATACTGCGCTGGGAGACGAGTCGATCTCGGACGAAGTGCCTCATCTGGCAGCAGGGATGCAGGTTGCAGGTTTCAATGTGGTGATCAGGTCGCTGTAGAAGGTGAATGTCTCTGTTGCGCACCGGGTGGGCACTCGGTTCCACGAGAGGATGTTCAAACACCCGGTCATCAATTTTGAGTGCGCGGCTGCTGCGCTGAATTCTGCCGTGGTGGCCACGGCCGAGGAAATATCGCCAGAGAAGCGTGCCGTCTTCGTCCACATCATGATTTGAGGTGTCTGATTGATGTGGGTCTCTTCCGATATGAAGGCTGCATCAGTGATTTTCCCAGATGCGCTGCGTGTTTGACACGTCAACGATACATCAACGGAGAAGTCTGATCTGTTTATGAGGAAAAGCCTCCATCACAGCGCGCGAGTGTTTGTGTCCTCGTCTGCTAATGAGTCCACCATATTCGGTTTCTTTCCCTTTCCCACCAGCCTGGCGTACAGCTGCAATTCCCACTGTCGACGCCGTAGTTGATACACGCCGGCATTTGCATCCTCCTACGATGTCCTTTGCTGCATGTTATTTTCTTCCCGACGGTCTCAAATCGAAATAAATAAATAAAATAAAGACAAGGCGAGTCACAAATAAAAAAGCAACTGTGGAACGTGTGCGTGAGTGTGCACCCCCACGCACAGCAAAGACTGATGCGATCGCACGGGAAGAAGGCTACAGCTCGTGACGCCCTGCGAATGATCCATCTGTTATTGACCGCCTTCCCCAGTCACGCGCACTGATTCGGCTGACCCGCGTAGGACACGATAGATCAGCCCAAATTCATACGCGTAGATTGACATCTTTTTTTCTCTCGCTGAAATTCCGGGAGCACTAGACTCGGAACACACAGTTCCGCGATTATCCCATGGCCTTGGACTCGAGATCCAACAAGGAGCGTATTTCTCGACCTAATCGACCAAGTGGATAGACGGGCCGCTAGGTTGTAGGTGTTCGCAGAGATGAATTGAAATGTCTTCGAATCGGAGTTGACTGGAGACTGTACGGGGCGTTGCATTTTCTGCTACGAGAATGGCCTTCCAACATGGCAGTCAACTGGCAACAAACCACTCATGTCGCAAGGGCGTGGTAGGTAAACTACACTACCAGGGTGCCATTACTCATGTTCACTCTACCCTTGATCAGTCCCGTTCTTCAGAGGCATCGCCAACCGCTATCATTGCTGAGCTAGCTTAACTGACTTGGCATGTGCCACGGTCCGATATTAAAAAGGAGAGGTTTCCGACGATTGGCTTGGACCGTTCGCACAACGGCAGTAAACCTGTCACACCAAGCTTCTAAATCCCACCGAATCAGCGGTAGCGCAAATTAAAAAAACCACTAGCTCCGTGGCAGCGTACTCCCAACGGTACCTGCGACGTAAACCTTTTTTTTTTTGCGTTTACTATCCTGTGAGGCTGGAGCCTCTTGCCAGACATGAGCGCTCTACAATCGCCTCGAATTTGCTCGGTCCCGTTCGCAGCAGAGAAAGAATGCGAGCCAGTAGATGTCTTGCGGGATGTGAGCGCCTCGACTTTGTCATCGCTGGGCGTGAAACGGTCGAGGAACAGCAGTACGATTGGCTTTTGTGCTTCCACCTCGTGCCACGGAGGCGACGGGTCGTCAGCATACCTTTTCAAGAGATGTCGTGTACATACCTCCTGGTCTTTAAGCTTTCCGCCTGCTCGAGCAGCGACCAACTCACTTCTTCCGCTCTTCTCCGGTGCACTCCCTTCGGAGTCCGGCTCATGCAGTCGTCGCCGTCGTCTGCTGGCATCATTGGCATCGCGTTCTGGACTTGCTATGTGGGAGAGCCGTCGAGGGGCGTGCTGTACAGACAGGAGAGCGTCCGGAGTGCTTCCGATGTCGCTGGACCGGTAAGGGTGGTTCCCAACGTCTCGCGGAAACGCAGCGTTACCGGATTACGCGACACCGACGTGGCGGTAGACGCATGCTGCTGGGGTCGACGCGTTCGCAGTCGAGGTCGAGATGGCAAGCGATATGCAACGTGTGACTCTGTGACAGTGACGAGGCACGTGCACGAGGCATGTCACAGCGCACGCCTCTCATCTCGCCCTGCTGCACCTCGCTCGTCCTTCTCGCCGCACCCACCCTCCGCGCGCACGACGTGACCCTTTGTCCACGGAGCCTCGCAGTTCACCCCAGGCAGGGGCCTCTAGCGCACCAGCGGATCTGTGGGAACCCGGCATGTCTGCCACAAGGGTCGGCTCACGCCCAGGCCCATAGGCTGCCGTTTGGGGCCGGAGAGCGCCACCCAGCCCATTTCTCGTCTCACTCGTATCCTAGTCATCCCACCGTGGACATCGTCCACACAACATTCATATAGTCCATTGTTCTCCTTCACCCCGTTGTGTCACCACCGGGCGTGGTCCGAAGAGCGTCGCGTCTTCATCGTGTCGCTCAGACCACGCTACCGTGCATGGTCTCGAATCTCGATTGTCAAACACAACATTCTCGGGCAGCCTTGAGCAAAAAAAAGGCTACGTTCCGGATGAGTAACGTTTCCTCCGATCCCCCGAAATTGCCTGCTTTGTCTCCATCGGCCGGTCATGCCCCTACCTGGTGGCCTTCTTGGCACCTGCAATAAGAGAACACCGTGAAAACGACGACGGTGGAAGAGTGACCGGCAGCGACGTCGGTGGCTTAGACGACGGGCCGATGCAGGCTGCAGCGCTCAGCCAGTCTCTCGACCGTCTTATCGTCCCTGGGGCCCGAGGCCTGAAGCTCGAAGGCCTGACGTCCCACAGGCCAGCCGCGAACGCCAGCATCCTTCCCCTGTCTATACATCGTATCTACACTCACAGGTTCCTCGCAAGATGAACGATCATATTTTCCTATTTCCGCACCCGGATGTCTAAAACCCGGCACAACAGTTACGTACTAGTACATCAGCACGCTCGAGAACGTGGCCATGAAGGGATCATAGTGGTGTACATGAGCAATTCTCGCTAGTTTTTTTCCTACAAAAGATGCAATCGCATATCAGTCCACGTAGTGGATAATGACACTGTCGCCGTCCAGATCGGGGTAGGCCAGCACCCCGCCTTCAACCGTTTCATCGACAACCATTTCCACGGCGAAAGCCTCAGCGGGGCTGTAGCTTTTACCGGCTTCATTGAACGCAACGGCTTCAGTGAAGTTCATGGTTCCAAAGTCAGCACGGCCACGCAGTTTATGGTCCTCAATGGGCCATACCGCGCTCAGCTCACAAAGAGCAGCGTCAGATCTTGTATACATGTAGACGCTGTTCTTGGTGGACAAGTTTTCCGTGAATGCTACCCCAGAAATATTATCGAAAGCAATGACAGCAGCCCTGACAGTGTCACCGACAGAGACAGCAAAGTCGTTGAAATGCTGCATGGGGCAGGACTCCACTGATACCAAGCTTCGATGACCAAGTGATGAAAATCAGCTCACGCTCGGGATTGAGTCTCCGGATCTCACCGGAAGCGAGGGTATGTCCGTTTGGATCATCGACCAGAAGTTGCACACCAGTCCAGAAAACAGAATGGTCGCATGTGCCACCATCGAGGCCGGCAAATACATTAAGAGCAGCACCAAGCTCTCCAGAAATGGCGGGAACGATAAAAGTGCCAGCAACAGAAGTGTAAATTTCCTGTGAAAAGGGGAGAAAAGGATGAGGTATGAACGCAATACAGGGGATGATACGAACGTTATTTTGTTTCAACAGGGCACCGGACAACTGTAAGTCAACAAGGGTGGGTGTAAACGCACTAGACCGGCTGCGGCGAGTCTGCGAGTAAGGGGATGTGAGAACCTGCGTCGCTAAAGCACGCAGAAGGCTGGCGAGAAATTCACGCTTGGAGATCATTGTCTGCAAAGGAGAATATGGGTTGTTTATGTGGAATGAGAGAGGGAAATGGCATTTCGTACGCAACGTACATTTCCTGATAAGTTGTCAGGAGTACTCATCGATCGTCAGGCGGATGCTCAGCCGAGCGGCCCTGGAGCGCAATGCCAAGCTGTCATGGGGTAACCACTCAAGCGGATTCTCGAAATGGCACAAGTGATCGCTGCGGGACCTGGTAATCTGGAGACATCCTCATTCCGGCTTCTACTACTTACCACTCATCTTTCTCCTAGTACGGTAATTTGGGTGTAGGAACCCAAAGGTGCCCGTTGGTTGAGCTGTGCGGCCCACCAATGAATCACACATCGACTACCTAACATGAAACAAATTCGTCACTGTGAGACACCCAAGCTCATCAGGTATCTCGGACGCATTTCAGGAGTGATAAAGATGACGGACTTCCGAGGGTCGTATCAACAGGGTCTCTTGCACTTATCCAAGATGTATACTTTACAAATCTATCCGCCAATGTCCGGTACAAGCCGCAGACGGTGCTCTCAAGCGACAGCGCTATGGGGTGTCCATGAACAGACATTCTTCTTGAAAAATGGCGACTACAAGCTTATCTCTTGTTCAAGTGGACGCACTGGATCGTGAGGGTATCTTCATCGATGGATACAGACATCGGCACCTCATTTCTCTCCTTGATGTCTGTAATGATGCCATGAGATGAGTGATAGACAACACCGGGGCAAACGACTGTGGCATTGCTGGACGTTGCACTTTCAAGGGCGCTCCGGTATTGTCCACCCAGATGACTGCGGGCATTCTGCACTCTCTTCACAGAGCACTTTGTCAGAAGTGGGATACGTACTGACTGTTTGGGGTGTGTTCTAGCTCTCAACGATCACTCGATCAAACATTGTATCGAATACAATGATGGGAGATATGCTGAAGCCGAGGAAAAAAACAGGTGTAACCAGGGTGTTTGATTGAACGAATAATGTAAGTGAATGTGTACTGGAGGGTTCAACTGCTCCCACCGTTATAGATAGAACGTCGATCACTGTCGACGGTTCAGGCTCATGCTCTGACAGGTGCCAGGTTGTCCGACTGCCCTGGTTGCTACTTGGAGATGGGGAGCCTTGGTGCTCGAAGCGCACCTAGGGTTAGGTCTATGTGTGAGAGAGAGGCTGATCTGGGCAGCCCATCTTATGTAATATATTTATAGACATTGCCAAGAGAAGTAACTAGTGATATTCTTTTTTTTTTGTATTCCTCATTTATTGTCCTGTAGGGTGTTGTGCCTTTTTCCAGACATTTACATGCTGGTGTGAAAATGTACATCAGAGAACAGTGTTTGTCTAACAGGTCCTATTGGCAAAGGTAGGGTGTCTTATGGATAGTGGCTGTATATAGGCATGGGCATGTGCATGAATATGGGGTAGGTGGCAGCTTATGTATGTATGGTAGTGTATGAATAAAAAGGAAAGAAAAAGGAAGGAAGGAAAGGGGGTTTAGTGGGTGGCAGCTTGATGCTGCTTCCAGGACCTTGACTTTGTGGAATCACTGGAGGATCTGGGAGTTGTATTGTGCCACTGTGTGTTTGTCATCTGAGATGTGTGGGTTGGATGGTGCTTTTGTCTCACCATTAGGTGGGTAGTGGTTGATGAAGGCTTCTGTGGGTTCCTAAGGGGAGTAGTTACATATGTTTGCCCCTCAGGGTGAATCTGTGTATAGGGTTAGTTGTGGTTTGCAGATGGACTGAGATTACTGTGAATGGTTGCAAAACAGCCAGTGGTGTAGACATAGATTAGAATGGCCTTAATTCCTTTTGGGTCACCTAAGAGAGTTCTGTTATGCTCCCCTATTTTTCTGTATAGTTTTCCGCATTATTCTAGCATATTTCCATATTTTTCTAGCTTGATTTGAATATTCTATGGGTTTATTCAACTATATTCAATTACCAACCACTTATCCATTTCCCATTTGGACTTAGCAGGTCTAGGACATCCTCATGGCTCATAGATCAAGTTCAGAACCATTCTGAGTCATCCAGACTCACATTGCCTCATGGTGCACAGGCTACAATCTAGATCACCATACCTAGCCCCTAAACCCAGGGTATAATCCCCTGTGCCCCATATCCTGCTTCCATTACACACATGTTTAACACATGCCAGAAACAGGCACACACAGCCCAGGTGGCAGCCCTTGGCCCTGCAGAGCTCCACTACCAATATATTTTATATAGACCTGGACCAGCTAGATATAGTATTTGACCTATGCTAATCTCCATGGATCTTGTTAGGAATAGCCTCATGGCAATCCCCTTAACCACTAAACCTTGAGCCTCACATCCAGAGCCCTCAGACCAGTACCCATAGCCCAGACACATGTTCTCCTCATGAACTCCTGACCTGATTGGTACCAGATATCTACAGATGTAGTGTACACTAATGTAAACAGTAAAGTAGTATATAAGGGACACTCCCAACTTGCTGGAGGACCCAGTCTTGTCCTCCTTGAGCTTGCCTGCTCAGTCTAAGAACTTGACTCCTTGACCTAACAACACAAGGTTACCAGCTTGGACTGGTAAGCAGTTGTTTCAAGTTCCAAGGTCCCTCACTTTCCATTTTAGTTTGTTGTAGAAGATTGTACAGTGTTGTATATATTTACAGTAGGACAGAAAAGGAGAAAGTGTACTGTCATTTCATTTTTGTCAGGATAATGTGGAAAGTGGACAGTGAGCAATTTATTGATGCAGTGAAGGTGGGCATTGAGTGGAGAGTAGCCTATCCACATTTGGAAGATGAAAGTGCTGTGTTAATGAGGCAGGTCAATTGTTGATTGTAAAGGTCTATTGGAGGGAAGGGATGGGTGTATAGCAAGTCCATGTTCCATCTACTTGGAGACACTGAATATGGTATAGTGAAGCTCTTTTTGTTGGATGTTGAATTTTTTGTTTCATTGCTGATTTGCTTCATGGCAGGACCTTGGATTGGTGCTTCTGTGTTCATAGGCATCCAGGTAAGAGTTTGGGGTTAAAGATGTTACCTGTGACTGCTTCCTTTTCTTCTTTGTCTGCTATCTTATTGTCTAGTATTCCAATGTATTCTAGTATCTATCTGATTGTGACTCTCTTTGGGTGGTATTGCTAGAGTGTCACAACTCCATGTCAACTCCAGTCCTCTAGACCAACTCTAGACCAACTCCACACTAACTCCAATATTATCCTGCATGTATCATCTCTATAGATAATCAGACTCTTATTTCTTTTCTCCTTTTGTTGTTCCTATGCTTTGATTTCCTTTGAGTTAGACTTGCTTTTAGACTTCACCTGCAGCTGTGTGAAGCACAGCTCTGGGATTGCTTTATTTTCTCTCTGTTCATGTACTTAGTCATTCTCTGACTTCATTAGTAATCTGCTTCAGCACTCTGTATATAAACTCTGTACAGTAGCATCTCTAGTTTTCTCAGTTTGTATATCAATTAAGTCTTGCTCTTCTCACTCCTATTAGATTTCATCTCTGATCCTTTTGACCTCTGTCCTCCTCCATCTAATAAAAGTGGGAGGATGGATATGCAAATACAGCATCACTATCCACTTTCACTCAGGATGCAGCAACAAAGGGATGATGCACAGTGTAAGACTCACTATACTAGCAGAGTTTTGACTTGGTGGAGTATCAGTACCCAAGTATGGGTACTGGGTGTTACAAGCACTACTTCCAAAGCACTTATTCCACTTTCTTTTCTCTATCTTATCTTAACAGGTTGGTCATGTGACCTTATCTTATCTTATCAACAGGCGATTACCTTATCCTTAAAACCTGCCTCACTAGATGATTGACTCATCCACTATGACCTATGACATTAAATGACTCATGCATCCTATGCCCTATAACTTATTATGATGCACTCTTACTCATGCTTTTCCCATTGACTCAGTATATATGACTCAGTAACCCTGAACCCTATTACCATATTTAGTCATAAGTACAAATGTGTACATACATACCCAGGAGTATATAAGGACAAGGCTCAAGCCTGGTAACTCCAGTCTTGAAGTCTTCAACATTCCTCTTCACTCTCATCCCTAATGCTTATTGACACCAAAGTCCCTGACACTTGGTGCTAAGGTTGTATCACTGGGGTTGCAATAGAATAGAGTTTAATGTGAGGTGATAACCTCAGGTGAGGTAAGAGTGAAATAAAACCAACAGTGAATTATAATAGATTTGTTATAGCATTGTTTTATGCTACATGCTGTTTATATACTAGTTAGAGATTAGAGTATGAACTCAAATATGAGTTGTCTGAAGTCATTCTGACTCCTGGTGGCTCATGTTCTTGTCATGTGATCTAGTTATGACTTGCTCTGAGTTATTCTAACTCATAATTGTTGTAGAACATTCTGTATGATGTCATGTAGTGTCCATGAGTCTTAATAACTCATGGTGACTCATAATGAGTCAGTCTATGGCACTTCTAGGGCTTGGATTGGCATGTAGATAGCCCTATTAGCAATTAAGTCATACAGTATATGACAGTTAGCCCCTGATATCAAACTGCAGTTCAGTGCAGTTTGGTGTGACTAAATCACAGGTGCACTTTTAGCCCCTATTCACCAAGCCTTAGTTCAGTTGGTTCAAGTTAGTATTACTCAATGAATCTTTAGCAATATTCATTGAATACTCAATCCATAGACTCTTCTACAATGTCTAAATCATCCCTATATGATTCAGATTGATTGTATAAGGCAGATTAGGGATAGACCACACTATGGTTTGGTTTATTAGCCTCTATGACTGATGACTAGTCAATCAATACTGTCCTCAGTAAATAACTAGGATACAGACATGCAAGGGTGCAGTGTGCAACCTCACATCACTGAAGCCAAAGTCCTTCCTTCTCTGACCTCATTTCCCTTTTGTCCCATTCCCTTCACACCTCCAAGCCTTCAGAGTTGAGCAGAGCAAACTGGACTTAACAAAGCACTGCTACTAGGTTATTGTAGAACATATCCATGAGGTAGTGTCCTGGTTTGAAGGCAAATCTGTGTGTGGCAAGAATTGTCACCTTGTTGTCAAGGATAAGGGAAACTTTATATATATCATCTCAATCCACCTCATGTCTAGCTCCAAGCTCAAGTGGCATTTCTCATGTGAGACATCACTTCTGTGTTAGCAAACTTGGAATGTTAGTCTGTGGTGTCAATGTAAGTTTCCCTATTAATTCTGTATATCTCATAGGTACAGATTCTAATATTTGAGCTACAGAAACATGGTATGCTCAGAGTGATGAAGCTTCCTGTCTAGCCAGATGCTTCACAGATTGAGTTTCAGAAGATGAAAATTGTAGTTACTATATCAATGAGATTACAACTATTGACAGTACCTGGACCTATGAGTAAATAAGCTCCAAGATTGCTGAGTGGTTTCTTCAAGTTTTCCAGCACATTTAGGACTATGAACTTGATTAGCAAAGAGGCAAAAAGACAATACTCTCCCATGGTGGAGACTTCTTGTCAAGTCTGGCTCTTCTCTCAATATTGTCAAGACTTTACTTACAGCTGGGGCTAATTTGCTCCAGAGTAAAGGCCATGATAAAGCTAGCATTCATGATAACCAACTCTGGTTTTGTGTGTACTTTTATTCACTTTAATACCCTTAACCATTCACTTACATGAAATACAAAGTTACACAAAATTGCATTTCAGATGATGTCTATGAGAGTTGGAGCACTCAATCACCTATCACTGGCTCAGATTCTGCTAATGACAAACTTGTAGGAACACCCACTGAGATGGACACTGATGAGAGCAATGACTTCAACAAGCCACCTGTTAGCTCTATTGGAAATATGAATCTTTTTGATCCTAGGTATAAAGGTATGAGTAAGGGAAAGAGTCATTATGTTCCCAGAACACCATCTAAGTCAAGTGCATATTCATAACTACTGCCATTCAAATTTGTACTGACTACAACATAAGAACTTGGAAAAGGAATTCAGATCTTTATTCTCCTGATTTTGAAGGCAAGGTACCAGTGATGTGCATTGCTGGAACCATCCTGAAGAAATTGAGTAGTGGTAAGTGTTGCATTGTGTTATGACTCTGACTTGAAAGTCTATTGACATTTTGTGCTTTAGGTATTGCACATCCAGCTCTCCAGTCTAACTCAGACTCATTAGCATCTACATGTACTGGTGCAAGGACATCACAACATGGTCACCACATGGTCCACACCCATATATCTACTTTGCTGAAATTCATTTCTTTGTCATCTGAGGATATATACTGCTGCATGCATCTACAAGTTGTTGCCAAGCCAGAATCCCAGTAGCCAAGCCAAAAATTCCAATTAGACTTTACATAGTCAGGTACTTGCAAAATCCATGTTGTAACAGACTACTTTTCACCAATCAAATGCCAATTTATGGTTGTGTACAGCCTGAATCAAGCATTCATTTGAGCTGTGTTGCTGATGTGCACTCCACAACACCACTAATCAACCCATGGGACAAGATTATACCATTCTGCCTTGTCTACTGAATATGATTTTTTAATGGCTGTGTTACTCAGCCTTCTTGGTACCACTTTCCAGTTGACACTTAGATCTCATTTTAATGAAAGTGGGAGGATGGATATGTGAGTACAGCACCACTATCCACTTTCACTTGGAGCACAGCAACAAAGGGATGGTGCACAGTGTGAGACTCACTGTACTAGCAGAGTTTTGACTTGGTAGAGTATCAGTACTCAAATATGGGTACTGTGGTTGCAATAGAATAGAGTTTAATGTGGGGTAATGACCTCAGGTGAGGCAAGAGTGAAATAAAACCAGGGGTGAATGATTATATGATTCATTACAGCATTGTGTATGTTACATGCTGTATTTATATGTTACATAAAGCGGAGCTTAAACCTTAGTTTATTGATCATGCTGATCAATGAACCAGTCATGTGACTAAAGCATGAGTCACAACAAATCATATCAAGTCATTATGAGTCATTCCTAGTCATGTGATCCAGGTATGAGTTACAATGACTCATGGTGACTCACTATGAGTTGATCCTGTCCCTGGATCATCATTAGACAGTTCCATTAGTTAGTTAATTCATTATTAACCCCCAATATGGACCTGTAGGTTCACTTATAGCTCCTTTAAGGATGCTTGAACTATTTGACCATGATCCAGGATAATGACTATTGAATATCTTATCTTATCTTCTTATCTTATCTCAGAGATCATCTTATCACTTTCATCTTATCATTTAGCTTATCATTTGATGATGATCTCCATAACACATGATTTGTTACAGTTACACTTCTCATGTTATAGCATAAAGCTATGCATTTCCATCAGAAACAGAAGCATAGATCTTCTTTGTTACATCAACAGGTGAAACACTTCTTTTCATCAGTGTTTCACATATATCAGTTTCATCTTTATGAGACTTCTTTGATATGTGTTTCAAATATGTAAGGAACGTGCGGCATTCGCGCACAGCCACATTGTCAAAGCATGTTGGCCACAAAGCCCATCATCACCTACAATAGTCCATCTCCCTTTCTTTCACCTTTATTGCCTTTCATGTACCACAGATGCCATTCCTTTTATCCCTTTCCATCCTCAGTTACCATTGATGCTTTGTACTCGTCCACCCTTTTCCCCTTTAGTCATACCATGAATCCCTTTGTTGCATACAGTATTTAGATGCCTGGTGCACTCATGTAAAAAAAAAAAAGAAGAAGGAAAAGTTCCCCCTTGAAATATTGATCACATCTTCACTCTCATTCCATTCTTGAACACTCATATCCGCTTCCCATATCAATGATGAGTGACACTGTGTCCGCTCATGTCAACTTTTTTCCTGTGCTATTGCTTATCTCATCTCATTGCCTCACCCCACTGCGGCTCTCTGTCATGTCCCCTTCGAACTCACATCACTGGTCACCAACACCAGCCGACCATCTACACATTGGAGCCCACTGCAAGGAGATTGTTCAGATTGAGCCCCCCCTTCTCTTTATCAACCATTCCCCCCACCAACATTGATTGCTACATGATTTCCCTCAGTCATCCTAATCCAAGCCGATGTTGTCACATCACTGTCTTACAACCACTGCTAGTCACCTGATCGGCTGCACGACAAGCGCAAATCCTTGCCACTGAACTCGCAACCATACCAGACCTCCCCAGAGCCTTCATCGACAAACCTGACCTGTTGGGTGAAGCTACCCAGAATGAACAAGGATCCAATAACGATACAGAATCAAGTCACCTGCCCGCTCCTGTTACACCTGTCTGTGCTAGACCTCCTCTACCAAATCTTCTCTTCATGTCAAGCAGATCAATAATGACCCATACACCGCCACCTGTGCAACATAGCTTGCCCCCTCCTGTGTTCCCACTCCATCCCGCACTCTTTCAGCAAAGTCCCTTGCCTCCTGCGCTCTCTGTTCATAGTCTGCCACCTCCTCTACTGCCTATTCAACCACCTCCATCATCTCCTGTGCTCTCCATCAACGCTCTGCTGAATCCACTGCCATCTGCCTCCCAGCCGCTTCCACAGCCTCCCACACTTCCCACTATGTCTAGCAACTCCAGCAAGGGCCTTGCTTCCATGCCTGCTCTGACTGCTGCTAAGGTGCCGTCTTTCAGCGGCGAGTCATTGGAACTCTTAGAGTTCTTCAACTATTTCAATGATCTTGCAGATTCTTGCATGCTGACAGCTGTGGAGAAGTGCAAGATTGTTGTCTGATATGTCGATAAAGGTACTAAGCAATTCTGGGTCACACTCACAGGCTATGAGAGCCATGATTACAACAAGTTCAAAAAGAGTATTTTTGCCCAGTATCCCAGAGTGGCAAAAGGTGTCAAGTATACCAGATGCGATCTGGAACTTGTTGTCACCTCTTCCACCAACAGTGATATATCCACTGAAATGGAGTTGATTAGATATTACCAGAAGTTTCGCCCGCTTGCTGAATGGCTTGTCACCAACAAAAAGATATTGCCACTTGAATGCAACTATTACTTCTGGCAGGGGCTTCCTCTTTCTGTTCATCAATCCATTGATCACCGCCTTGAGCTGAAGGACCCAGATTATTCCCATGATGAACCTGCCAATTATGAGGATGTTCTCACTGCTGGCCACTTTGTTCTCTCCGATAATACATTTGATGCTGATTGCTATAATGTGATTGCTGCCTGTCTCAAGACACTCAAGGATGGCATGAGAGCATCCTCAGTAGCAGTTTCCAAATCTGGCCACGATCTCTATCCTGTAGATGACTCTGATGATGAGGATGAGCCATCTACTCAAAAGGAGAATGCTGTACAGGATGTCCGCACTTGCCATGTGACATTTGACACTGCACAGCCCATCGATATGGATGCGGTTGATGACTTAGCATGCAGGATGCACTCTCTGGACATTGCTGACCCGTCCTACTCTGTGTGCTACAGTGACTCACAAAATTGTCCCAATGTTTGATACTTTTTGATTGTTCACTGAATATTACTTGTATATAAACAGATATAATCAAATTATTGGTATAAGAAAGAATGTCCATGCTCTTGGCTAGGTAATGATAAATGAATTATGTAATTTGGATCAGTAACCATAGAGATACATGCAATTCAAAACTGGCATCCATTGGGACAATTATGTGAGTGTCCTTAAAATATATAGTCAATGCTCTTTT
>JBBPMG010000432.1:0-21179 GCA_038090195.1 Boletellus deceptivus | reverse complement strand
CACACGTACAATCCCGGGATCCGGAGTACTTGCACCGCTGGTTGGCGGTGACCAGCGACATCAAGTCGAAAGCATATAATGCCCTCAAGGTAGTCGGCCGTTCCGGCGATGATGAGTTGTTCATCAATGCGCTTATGGGGTGAAGTCGGCGTTTTTTTTTCTCTAGAGGGTGAGAGCTTATTGTTCTCTCTCTTTTGTTTATGCTAGGGTCGACTGGTGGAGTGTCAACTTTGGCTGTCCTGCCACACGGTATTATCTGGACTCGCCACACAGGAACTATGCATCGGTGAACAAGTCGAATCCGGTGAAGGGAGGGGATGGGATATGGCGTTTTCCCCCGACGGTCGACGTCTCGATCGGAGTGGCGCCAGAAGTGAAGGCCAGGCTGCTCGAGACCGTCGCGCTTGGATTCTGTCACCTTCTCAAGGATGGGCGTGCACGGCTGTGACTGCATTGATTCGGATGTGTTGTGCTACATTGTGGTCGTGGTCGTTTGTGCGTCGTAGTAACCCAAAGTTGTTGATCATGAAGGCGCTGTCAGAGTGGGCCATGGGCCATGAGTCATTGTCCCGTCACGAGTCGAATGTCACAGCTCGAGGTCCTCCCTCTCACCAAATAGCCTCGTGTCTCTTGTCACGACGATATGGAGGCGCCGGAGAGGAGGCTACCGCCGCTCCCGCAGGCAAGGCGCCATCGTGATCTCGACCATGGCTCGACATAAATGTCCGCCCACCACCTCGAGGTTGTGGCGCTATGGACACGATAGCGATTGGGCGCATAAATATATTTCATCCCGTTATTGCGCCTCCCCCTCCCATCTGATCACCCGTCAGCCGTATTCCAACGGTGTTTGGGTGGAACCTTGTCAAGTAGGTCAAAGGATTCGATTCAGGTTTTATGCATACATCGGGCCAAGAAGTTGGCCGACGTCTGTGCCTCGTATGTACGTTGGATCGGATGTCGACGTGTGGCTCCCTGCGTGGCCCTCGACCGTTTGACCTGCGAAGGCGAAGCGGCGGGCACCCACAAGGGGAACGGGAGCTGATGCCGTCGAGAACAGGTCGTTCGATGATCGTATGCGGCGCGTTCGGCAGGCGTCGTGATATTCAAACTCAGACCAGACTCCAACGTGACGACCGTGCGTGACTGGCGTATTATCAACTAAGATTTTTCATAAAGAAGAACTGTACAGTTCTGCGGTGCCGGGCGTCGGCATCAAACTTTGCGCACCACAATTTCGATATAAAGAGCCCTCTGGACGACTCGCTGCCATCGGGCCTGCGTCGTCATCGTTGTCGAGAGGCTGCAAGCCCCAAAGGGAGGGGGTGATGGCATCGCCGAGTTGTCGACAATGGGGTTGTTGGACATCCGAGCAAGGCGTGCGGCGCGCATCATACGGCGATGGAGACCCGGTTCTCGTCTGCTATTGTCGGATCCGGACGCGCACTTAGTAGGATCTACGTATGTGTGCATGTAACTATGATCAGGTCACGGTCTACAATCAAATGTACAGCGATGGGAACCTGCCAGTGAGGACCTAGCTTATTAGTCGTTTGAGTTTTCTTGCGACACTCATATCGGCAAATTTTGGGGGTGGAAACTCTGGAGGATAATCCGACGAACTGTGGGAACCTTTGCTAAGCGGCTGCCCCGCTTCTCCGGTCCGATCGCGCGAATGCCCGCCGTGCTGGAGTCGCCCCCGCAGTCCGCCGCCGCTTCAGATGCACCGATCTCCCAAGTCACGGTCCTCTGTGTAGCTTCTGTGAGCTGCCAGGCTTAGGGTGACTCCTACCACTGAAAGGCATGCAGTAGCCTGTGTGACTGTTTTTGTTCACACTGTTTCCCAATCACCATAAATGGCAGATTCTGTTTGTCCACCCTTTCTGATATGACGAAGACATGATACTCAAATTGGTTAGGCAACCATATCACCCGTGGTAAGAACACAGCCAACATGGTGGGTGTACGTTGACCCCACTGCAAGGTCCCATACACAACAGGCACCACGGACTCACACTGTGCGCACGCGGTGCCGACATGCCTTACAAATCGAAAACCATAAAAAAGAGCCCCGCAGCCCTGTAATCCGTGCGCTCAGCCATGTCTTCCGTCCAGCACCATACCGTCTCACCAAACCTGCCAACCGCCCTCGGAGACCAGACCCATCTCGAGTTGCTTGGCTATGATATCTGGTTTAACTATGTATGCCACTCAGCCGACCATTGTTCCATTCCTCACGCTGGACTCAGACCCAGACCCTCCATGTTGTCCCAGCAGTGCTGGATGTGTCCAAATTCAAGGAGGCTCTCTCCCGAGCTTTGCAATTGTACCCACATAGCTCGGGAAGGCTTCGATATGTCGGCGGCCGTTGGGTGGTCAGTCAAATATCTAGAAAGCGCCCGCATTCTTTTCAGATTTCCTTCAGATCGAACTCACCAACGCTCCCATCCCTTTGACTGTCGAGTACAAAGTCGCCTCGACTTCCGACTCGCTCCTGGACGGCGACTGGACTATCCAAGATGATCTTTCTTCCTTCACGAATTCCCCCCCGATGGGTCCAAGCGTCTTCGGCGGAAGTGCCCCTCTGATCTGTGTTAAGCTCATATTTTACAAGGGTGAAACGTACGTTGGTGTCGCCTGGCAGCATTCGCTCGGTTCGTTGCTGTTCTGCATTTCATTTGCATGCTGTCAATTGTGTTGATGCCCAGGTGACGGTACTTTTCTGTTCCGATTCCTTCATACGCTTTCCCAGTTCTATCAGGGCCTGCCGGCAAAATTTGCGGCGCCGAGCTTCAAGAGACCCCACCTTCCACCGCCGTCAGACTCTGTCGTGGCCGACATCTGGCCTCATATTCCCTATCTACACAAGACTTGCTCCTTTGAGGAGTTTGCGGCGTCGCAACGACCCTTTGAGCACGTGAGATGGCGCGTCGACAGTCGTGACATCGACGAGCTTCAATCCGTGCTGTCGTCCAAGCAGCAGGGAGGCCGACCCTTGTCGAAACGGGATTGCATTACGGCATATCTTGTCGCTTCACACAATCGTTCCAGCAGCAAGCCCTTGCAAAATGCGCATAACTCGTGGACTGTCAGTTTTTTTTTTTTCTTTGTGGTGCTTTCTGGGGCGCTCACCGTCACTCGTCTCCAGTATCGTTACGTAAAGGCACCTTTCATCGAAGAGAACGCGGCAAGTAACATGCTAATGAGTGTTCGTGGACATCATCGTCTGTTCCTTGTGGCGAACGTTTGAACGGCGTCGATTTTGTTAGGTCGGCGGGAGTGTACCCTCGGATATCGCTGGGATTGCAGCCGCCGTTCGAGATGCGCACGCGGTGTCTCGGGACCCAGGCTACATCTATCGTTGGTTGACGGTCACGAACAGCATCAAATCCAAAGCGTACAACGCTCTCAGAGCGGTCGCACTTCCTGGTATGAGCGATGAACTGTTCGTCAATGTGATGACATGGTGTGTGACAACCTCTTGTTTTTTTTTTTCTGAGGCGCTAGAGAGCTTACCGTCACGTCAGGATCGATTGGCGGAGTGCCCATTTCGGACACCCCGACGGCACGCGGTTTCATGTTGTAGGGTCGCATAGGAACTACGTGACAGTGAACGGGTCGAATCCGGTCAAGGGCGCAGACGGGGTGTGGCAAGCCCGTCAGGCGCTCGACATTTCGATGGGCGCGGCGCCGGGAACGAAAGAGAAGCTGCTCGAGACCGTCGCGCTCGGGGTCCGTCACCTTCTGGAGGGGGAGCGTGCGCGACTTTGATCGTAGTTCGCTCTGCTGGTGGTTGTTCTCTTCTGTTTCGTTCCGCGTGGTAACCCGTATATGTTGCATGCAGTCTGAACCTTGTGGCTTCTGATCGTGATGCTAGGGTGATGTATGCTGTTGTGACGGCGCACGTTGAGAGGCTTTGGGTAGGAAACAGTGATACCGGCTCTGCATGATCCACCTCGCTGACCTCGGACGTGCCCGTCATTCGAAACTCTCTAGGATCCGGTCAGCTGTATACGAAGTCATGGGCACTACCTATGAGATAGGGAATGTAAACACGGGAGGATGAAGACGGTACCTTGAGCACACGAGCCGACTGTTGAGAAACATGACGGACGATCGCACCTCCTGTCACGAATTCCCTCTCCCGTCTCCCGATAGGTCCCAGTAGCTCTCACGGCAGCACACCCCTGGTCCGCGTCAGGCTGACATTCTTCAGAACTCAGGCGTATATTGGTACCGCCTGGCAACATGCGCGCGGTTGGTTGGCGTTCTGATCGCCCTCGGGTGACGCAGCTGCGCGGTTTTCCTAGCCAGGAACCTAGGATCGACGGCAAGCTATGCGGTCAATGTGCTGACAGCTTTGTTCGGTCAGACCGTATAGCAACTACGTGACAAGTGACCAGGTCGAATCCGGTGATGGGGAGCCAAATGGGGTATTGCAAGCAGTGCTGTTAGACAGTTGACCACTGGCACTGATCCAGGGTTCCAAACTTCTGAGTCACACATGATACAGTTCAAAATATAATTTGATATAAAATATCATGAATTCACTTATGGGACTAATGACATATTTACTTTTGATGGTAACCAAAATGTTTGTTACAAGATTAATTTTTGTGGCCATGTGCCAGATCTTATTGTCATACATTCATTAGAGCTGATAAAAGATAATATCATGAGAGTACTGCTATTGTTGCTTATAATATTAAAAATTAAATTTGAAGAAAGATATCCATTATCACCACTCTCATAATTTATCTTTTATCTACTTTAATGAATATATGATAATAAGAACTGGCACATGGCTACAAAAGTTAATATGTCATTAGTCCCATAAGTGAATTCATGATATTTTATCTTAAATTATATTTTGAGTTGTATCAGTGTGACTTGATGTGTGGGAGTGAGAGGCAAGCTACTTGACACACTCACACTTGGGATCCATCATCTTTTCACAAGGGCAAGCATGCATGACTGCAACTGTGGCCTATACCACCACTTTGGCTGTGTCATAGCAAATGCTAGATGCATCTGCAGCCCCAGGTCTCACTCGGCGCCGCGACCTCGATTGACTGAGTTCGAATCCCTCTATCTTACGCGTGCTGGCCCCCCTCCAATGCTCCCTTCCAGTCGGTGCGTTGATGTTTTCAGAGCACGTGAGAACCCATGCTTTATGTGGACAGTCACATGCACGCCTTCTGTCCAGCCTGAGACTGATGTGACGTCGTAGGTTCAACTGAGGCGCACAAACACAAGCTCAATTGGCGAGACCCTCGCCCTCACACTTTCTGTGGCGATCTGAGCCTCGTCACGCACCGTCGGCCGCGGACGCTGCCTCCTTCACCTCCCACCACCCTCCTAACCCTCGTTTCCTGTCGACTCGTCGCCCGAGCCGGAGCCCGACTCCATCAATTTCCGAAGGGCCCTCTGGACCACTTGCCATCTGGCCCACGTCGCTGTCGAAATTCCATGAGCCAGAAACGGACGGAAGGATCAGCTCGAACGGGCGAAACATGATCATGGCTCCGAACGACCTTTGTTAGAGTTCGTAGTCATGCATTTGGTGACTTTGAGAGAGCGTGACGGCTGCGTGCCGTCCTGACGGACGTGCGGCAGCGTCTCGAGAAGAGGCCGACGGGAAGGGAAGCATCCCCTCGGAGGTCCCCGCTCCACAGCGTCTTATTTCGTCACGCGTGGCCGTGTGGGATGAACATCAACCAAACGGAGCGATTGACAGATGCATCACGAGAACGCAAGCGAGAACGACGGATATAGATGATACAGCGCATGTTGACGCGATACGCATAGTCGAGGAAGGGTTGCCTATCCTGGGTCACTCCTCCATCTTCCTATTCTGTCATGCTAGCCACAGAAAGTAAGGAACGAGGGGTAGTTCGTGATGGTGGTCGTTGCGAGAACCAGACAAACGAACACATACTTGTCCACAGCGAGATTGAACGCCAAGCTGTGCGGTACGACATGTCGCTCGCGGTGAGCCACGATGGAATAGGACACACGAAGCTGAATGACATCATTTCGAGTGTATAAGACGGCTTCATAGTCCCTTATAGAGGCGACGAAACGGAACCGAGGCGGGAGGAGTGCAGCGCAGCCGAGCACAACGCGAATCCGACGTCGGTGTAGGGTGTACGAGCGGACTAAGCCCAGGGATGGCGACGCAACAAGCCCAATAGACAACGAGTAAAAATAGGAGCACACACGTCGAGAGTACTTGGCACGATCGCTTTTTTCGCACGAGACCGACGATCGGCCAGACCCGCCCCACGCACTTTCGTCATGCACCGAAGGAGTGGTACACCTCAGTGATAAGGCGGGCCACAACATTGGGAAATGTTGGTCGTTTCTGTTTCCGGGAGAACCTGTGTGTCATACCGTCATGGTCAAGGGCTACACGGGAGTCAAATAGCAAGGAGGAGGTTGAACAGGTACTGTCCCCTACCGATCAGTTCAGCACCTACCACCAGTTCGGCAGTCACACTTGTCACAAAATGTCACATGTCGTCACGTAGCCTGAGACACTGGCTGAGTTCATATTTCACCCAACTCCGAGTACCAGAAGTCGACACGCGTCTCGTGCTTGCCTATCGTATTTTAGACTCCGCTTCAGTAGGATTTCGGCGAGTGACATCCAGCGTGAGGCTGCATGACAGAGGCTGGCCGAGCGATCTCAAGAGCTACTTCATTATTTTTGTTCGTTCAACTTGGAGGGCGTACATATACTGAAAAAACAGAAAAAAGGATAGAAAACTAGCTCAAGTGTTGTGATTTTGACAAGTGCCAAGTGCCAAACTGGTGGTAGGGGTTAGTACTTCAAACTATTACCTGGGGAGCATTATGTAATGATCCGCGCAGAAAGGGAGATTATATAATGGTGGCGTAGCCTTGCTATCGGCCTCGAGGCCAAGGGGGTGGAGTGGAACGTCAGCGTTTCAATGCGCGCGCGAGAACCCGAACGGAAAGCAGGGCGGGGAACCAAGAAAGCGGTGTAAGGGGTGTGTGCATGGTCAACAATGGGAGCCTGGCTCAAAGGCCCAACATAATCCTAAATTCTGGTCCTAGAGTCATGTCGGTTTACACTGTAAACCGATATTTTCTTAGAAAATGCAGCCTCTGGCGACGGGCTTATCCCGTCGCCATTCTAGGTGTCACTGGGAAATTTACGTCCTCTGACATCATAGGCTTGGAGGTGTGTAACGATATTCCAATATTGAGCTCCCTGCCAAGTAGGCACTGGGCGTAGCGAGGCATGTACTCGGGGCGGCAGGGTGGGGAGGGGAGGAGGCGGGAGAGGGCGTGGGGTTCCGAGCAGGCTCTTGTCAGGGGCTACCGCTGCCCCGACGGCGGGTGTACGGTGTAGGACGGCTACCTTACCTGCAGGGGGGGTGGACCACCACGCGGGTAGGGGGCAGAGGGGCGAGGCCGAGCGCTGGGCTCGACCACGGGCATTAAAAGTGGAAGGGAAGTGGCGATAAGCATATCAGCAGACGAGCCAGCGACGCAGGGGCCGCTCCCACGGCTCAGGGGAGCCGTTTCCGGAACACGGCGCGCCACTGCCTAACGTTCTACAATCAGCTAGGTCACTGTCAGCACGCTATGGTGAGAACAATGGCTCAGCCAACATACTGCCAGTGTGCGTCCACTGACTTTGTAGACTGAGCTGTGACAGGTCAACTCTCCAGTTTGTGCTGTCCCAGTCAGAAGGGTCGGCCACTCTGCGGCTTGAAAATACTCCAAGGAACCATGGCCCTGTCACAGCCTGCAACCAGTTGGGTGCTGTGACAAAGGCTTAAACTCGTACATATTTGATGGCGGAAGTAGGGAGACTCTGCGAAGATGCTGAATAGCACATAAAAGGAGGCCAGCAGCCTCATCTCCGTGTCCTCACTCATGCCTTCCGTCCAGCACCACACCGTGTCACCAAACCTACCAACCGCCCTCGGAGACCAGACCCATCTCGAGTTGCCTGGTCATGATATCTGGTTTAACTATGTACTACGCCGCTCAGTCAATCGTTGTTCCACTCCTCACATCGGGCTCAGGTCCGGTCCGTCCACGTTATCCCAGCGGTGCTGGATTTGAGCAGGTTCAAAGAGGCTCTCTCCAGAGCATTGCAATTATACCCACACGGCGCAGGAAAACTTCGATATACTGACGGCCGCTGGGTGGTAGGTCGAATATCCAAAAGCAACCGTACTCTTGTCTGAGTAGCCTCAGATCGAACTCACGAACACTCCCATTCCTCTGGACGTCGAGTACAAAGTCGACTCGAGTTCCGACTCTCTCCTGAATGGCGACTGGACTGTCCAAGATGATCTTTCTTCCTTTACAAACTCCCCTCCGATGGATCCCAGTATCTTCAACGGCAGCCCCCCCTTGATTCTTTTTAAGCTAATGTACTTCAAAAGCGAAACATCCATTGGCATCGCTTGGCAACACTCGCTCGGTTTGTTACTGTTCTGCATTTCATTTGCACGTCGTTGATCGTGCTGGCACTCCAGGTGACGGTGCTTTTTTGCTCCGATTCCTCCATACGCTTTCCCAGTTCTACCAGGGCCTGCCTGCGAAATATGCGGCGCCGAGCTTCAAGAGACCCTACTTTCCTCCGC
Organism: Boletellus deceptivus; assembly: GCA_038090195.1. Classification (NCBI taxonomy): domain Eukaryota; kingdom Fungi; phylum Basidiomycota; class Agaricomycetes; order Boletales; family Boletaceae; genus Boletellus; species Boletellus deceptivus. Next base: position 12,552 of record JBBPMG010000432.1, on the reverse strand, counting down.
CGTCAGACTCTGTCGTGGCCGACATCTGGCCTCACATTTCCTATATGCACAGGACTTACTCCTTTGAGGAGTTGGTGACGCTGCTACGACGACCCTGTGAGCACGTGAAGTGGCGCGTCGACAGCAATGACATCAACGAGCTTCAATCTGTGTTGTCCTCCAAGCAGCAGAACGGCCGATCCTTTTCCAAACGGGACTGCCTTACGGCATATCTCGTTGCCTCACTCAACCGTTCCAGCAGCAAGCCCTTGCGAAACGTGGGGAATGTGTGGACCGTGAGCGTCCTTGTTCCTTGTTTTTTTTTTTTTTTTTTTTTGCTTCGTGGGGCACTCACCATCGCTTGTCCCCAGTATCGCCACGTAGAGGCGCCTTTCATTGAAGAGAACGCGGCGAGCAATATGATAATGAGTGTTCGTGGATATCATTGCCTGCTTCTTGAGGCGAGCGTTTGAACACCGTCGATTTCGTTAGGTTAGCGGCGAAGTACCCTCGGACATCGTTGGGATTGCGACCGCCGTTCAAAACGCGCACGCACTGTGTCGGGATCCAGATTACGTCTTTCGTTGGCTGACGGTGACGAGCAGCATCAAATACAAGGCGCACTGCGATCTCAGAACGGTCGGCTTTCCTAGTATGATCAGTGAGCTGTATGTCAATGTGATGTCGGGGTGTGTCCTCCTTTTTTTTTTTTTTGGCGGGGCGGAAGAGAGCTTACGGTTATGTCAGGATCGACTGGTGGAGTGCACATTTCGGATATCCTGACGGCACGCGGTATTATTTCGTAGGGACATACAGAAACCACGTGCTGGTGCAAGGGTCGAATCCGATCAAGGGTGCAGATGGGGTGTGGCGAGCCCGTCAGACCGTCGACATTTCAATGGGTGTGGCGCCGGGAATGAAAGACAAGCTGCTCGAGACCGTCGCCCTCGGGGTCCGTCATCTTATCAAGGATGAGCGCGCACGACTGTGATTGTGGCTCACCCTGCTGGGTGGTGTAACGTTTGTTTCGCTTGGCGAGTGTACGAGCTGTACATATCGAACTATGCGAGTTTGCAGTCTGGATCTTCTTGTACGTCGTAGCTTCTAATGGCGTTAATTTGGCATGTACAGTCTTAGAATAGAGCAGGCTGAGAAGTCTGATGCTGGCTTTGTATCGTTGACCTCTTGACGTGCCCGACACTCTGAAGCCTTCAGACCGAGCTTGCACGCTGCGAATCACTATATATATTAAGTGACGAGTACTACCTATGGATACCAGAACGCGAGCACAAGGATGATACCTTTGACACACGGAGCCGACTTGTGAGGAAACGTGACAAGTTGTCCAACCAGGCAAGCACCACCGCTAGCCACAGTGTGCGCATCGAATGTCCCGACCACATCTTCGAACCTGCGACACGATGTAAACCCAAGGGCATGATCGGTGTCGTCGCAGGAATATCAAGGAAGAAGGGAAAATCTTTTGATGATGGCAAGAACCCAACGATCGGCGACGGGATAAGATGTACGGCATCGGTCATTGGGCGCACAGCATAGACTCGCTTGTTTTGCGCTCTAGAAACTCGCGTCGCATATCCTGCTGTTTGTCCTATCCAACAGCTTCATCGGGCAACCCTCAGCGGGGGAAACCAGGCAAGACCTCGAAGGCAGGAAGAACAAGACGGGTCGTAGCATTGAAGAGCGTCCACCGTTTCGTCGTTTGGGGCAAGATCGTTGGAGCGGAGCACTAGTGGGCTAGGCGGAGAGCATGAGGGAGGAGCGAGGCAGCGGTGTCAACGGATGAGGCTATGGGCACAGAGCGCAATGTGGTGTATAGCCAGTCTTCTTGTTATATGATCCATAGGGCCTCCCCTACTCCATTGTGGCCACTTCGTCCTCACCACAGGACAGCCAGGAGGGGATCGAGGTGCTGGGAAAATGGTAGGATGATTGGACGCCGACTCTTATGTAAACTGAAACTCTGTGATCGTTCGCCCCGTGATCGTTCGCCCCGAAGTTTGTAGCGAGTCTACCACCCCATTCAACTTGGTGCCAAGCACTGGGCCTTTTGCGGAACAGGAACCGGACCTCGCAGCCTGACATTACACCACCTGACCTCATTTCTGATGGCATGGGCACGCTTAAGATGCTTGATCCTTTGTCCGCATTGTCGCCTGCCACGAGCGGATTGGGAATAGTTGGGTATTAATTTCACGGTTCCATCATCCCTATTGATGGGGAGAACCGAAGAAGACAATACGCCACTCGGCTCGAGCCACAGCATGCTGTGGTGACACAGTAAGGAGCCCGGAATGTTGTGCACGTATTGACCTTGCAATGCACTGGCGTTACAGGACAACTTTTGTACGACCTGGCTGGAAGGGATGGCCACTCGGCAGCTCGAAATATGAAGTCACGACCCTGCCGCTCCACCCCCAGCACCACAATGATCATACTAAATAAGGTTAATTCAAGTCATGCGTTGTATTTGATGTGACATACCAAGCGAGGGAAGCCTCGCAAAGCTGCCGAGCAAGGTATAAAGAGGGCGCACCAACCGCCCTAGCATAGCAGCCTCGTGCCCGTGTGTTCAGCCATGTCTTCCATTCAGCATCACGCCGTGCCACCAATATATACCAGCCTCGCCAGAAGGCCAGAGTCGTCTCAAGTTGCCTGGTTATGATATTTGGTAAGCCGATCAGTCCATCATTATCCCACTCCTCATGTCGGGGTCAGGCCAGACTCTTTTTTCTTTCTTTCTGAAATCCTCGTTCATTGCCCAGCAGGGTATTGCGCCCTTTCAGACACCCTCTATGTTGTCTCACCAGTGCTGGATGTGTCCAAGTTCAAGACTCTCCAGGACTTTATGATTATATCAACACGGTGCTGGAAGGTTTCGACATTGACGGCCGTTGGGTAGTAGGTCAAAAGTGAACGTACTCTCATCTGATCATCATTAGATCGAGCTCAGGGATACTCCCATTCCTTTGGACGCTGAATACATGGTCGACTCGCGCTCTGATTCACTCCCAAAATTCCCAAACGGCGGTTGGACTGTGACGGTGATATTCTCCTTTCACGAACTCCCCGCCGACGAGTCCCAGTATCTTCGACGGCGGCGCCTCCCTGATCTCTGACAGAGAAATGAGGCACGTCGGTGCTGCCTGGCTACATTCGTTGTCATTCCGCATTCCGTTGGCATGCATCTAACCGCTCTCAGATGGCACAGCCGCATTGTTTCCTCCATGCACACTCTCAGTTCTATCATGGCCTGCCGCAGCAATTTTCAGTACCAGCTTCCAAGAGGCTTCACTTTCCTCCGCCATCAGACTCTATCGTGGCCGAGATCTGGCCGTGGTTCCGTCATCGTCCGTTTTCAGTATCGTCATGCGGCGCAAGGTTTCCTTTTGATAGATTGTTTAATAGCCGTGCGGCAGCGACTAGGTCGAATCCAGTCGACTGGAACATGGCGGGCATGTCAGACCGGCGACATCTCGATGGGCGTGGCGCAGGGAATGAAACCCAAGCTGCTTGAAATTCTTGCACGTAGGGTCCGTCACCTTCTCAAGGATGAGCGTGCATGACCTGAGAGGGTGGCCCACACAGTCCACACTGTTGTCGAGGTGATATTTCGCTTGGAAGGTCTACGAGCTGGACCTACTTTGGTCGTGTCATGCTACGGGGGTTTGCAACCTTGCTCTCTCCGTTCGTGATGGTGCCTGATGATAGTTGGTGCCGTTTTGTGAGCTGCGAACCTTTGCGGAGCGGCGTCGATTGTTCCAGGTAGGAGACGATCATACTAGCTCCACTTGATTGGCCATAGCGACGTCTGACCACCTGCAGTCACTCGGTAAAACATGTTTGTGCGGCAATTGAGACCCTCGCTGGATTGACTGGTACACACGTAGTGTGCTGGAGATACGGGTCGCGGATCGCAATATCAGTGACTTGGCACCTTTTTCTTTTATATCGAAGAGAGGGCTCGGACAGCACCGTCATCGTGCGCTCCCCCCTGGTCATCTAAATTTGGTCTGACTGTAATCTTCATGCCCATGAGATATCTTACATACCTCATGGCTTCACTTGGCGCCGCGGCCTCGAATCACTGAGCTCGAATCTCTGTCTCATACCCGCTGGCGCGTAACAGCCTAAACCTTTCCCTCACTCGGTGAGTCGATGTTTTCAGAGTACACGAGAGTCATTTCCTACGTGGGCGGTCATACACCCACACGCGCTCTACTCAAACATGACGGCCGCAGCTTTGAGAAGTGTAAACGCACACTAGACAGATGCATCCCCGGCTTGTGAGTCCCTCACCTTCACGCGTCTCGTGGCCGTCTGGACCCCGTCGGGTACCGTCGGCCCCGGACGCTACCTTGTTCACGTCATCGTACCCGCATTTTCGTCCCCCATCGACTCGTCCGCCCGAGTCGGAGTCCGATTCCGGTTCTGAGGAGTCTTCTAGGTCCCACGTTATCGTCGTTGAAATCCCGTGAGCTTGAAACGGAGAGTAAGATCGGCTCAAAAGGGTGAAACTCGGCCGCCCAGATGGCGTCTGCCCGTACCAAGGAATCTGTGGTCAAGCATTTGGTGGATTTGAGAGAGCGTGGTGATGGCGTGTGGTCCCGATCTGGCCTCACGCCATGCCTGTGCCGAGCCTGAGTTCGTGGTCTCTAGTCCCAGAGGGTGCGCTGCGATTTCGCACCCCCGTACGTAGTGCGCAAGGCATGAACAGGTACGAAGGGCGTTCGTGAACCGAACGAAACAAGGGGGACGGAGGGGCCCGACTACGGAATGCGGGCAAGTGTCATCGTCCGTGCCTAAGCGCCGCTTTTGATTCATGAAGTAGCGCCCACACCCGGACGGTACTCGGTACAGTTGGTCTCGGGAAGTGGCTGATGGAAATGGATGGGTCTCCTTGCAGGGCCCCCTTCACAGTATCCACTTCGCAAGGCAGCGTCCAGCACGTGTTGCCGGCGTAAACTTGCCGCGTGGGTTGAACATCAAGTAAGCGACGCAATTTACAGGTGGGCCGCGGGAAAGAATGGGAGAATTGGTTAAGAAGAAAAGCGTGGATAACGCAACGAGACTGTGAAGATCGGTCATCAATTACAAGCCGGAAAGACACAATACTCGGGGGAGGGGGGGAAGAAGCGCCTACGTGAGTCACACCTCCCTTTCCCTTTCTGCCATGGTCATCCATTGACCGGACAGGTTCGAGGGTTCATCCCATACAATAAGCAGTGCGAGAACCAGAACAACGAGCACAAACTTGTCCGCGAATTGAACACCAAATCGCGCAGAACGACCTGCCGTTCACAGTGATCCACAATGGAATAGGACGCACGAAACTGAATGGCATCATTTTGAGGATATAATACACATCTGATTAAGCTCGAGTTCGTGTTGTGTGCCCCGCCAGCTGTCTCAGTTTCACCAGGTGTTCACCTCACGGAGGCGACGAGAATGAGCCCAGGCGGGTGATATGGTGGTGACGCAGAAAACCGGTGCGGGATGTGTGAATGTGCTGGGGTGTAGGAGACCCGGGGGCGGCGACAGAACACTGTTTGGGCTTGTATCCTCCTGATATCTGTTACCCAGCTCGTCGACCAATGCAGAACGGGAGGAAAGGGGAGCACGTCCACCAAGACAACTTGGAACGATCAATTTTCGCACTGAACTCTCTGTTGGATCCGCCTCCACACGTGTTATGAGTTTGGGGATGAGGCGGGTCCCAGCGGTAACGCAGCGCTGAGAATTGATATCCGTTGTGGTTTTGAGGAGGTCTGTGACACAGTGGTCATGGTAGCGTCATAGCTGCACGAAAGTCAGGCAAGGCGGGGATCGGAATCACTAGCCATGACGGGTAATTGGCACGGGCGCGGGGGGGTGTCAGAAGCGCGATTAGATAATCATTACACATTACATTATATCCTATGTTATGGAATAAGTTTGTTGCGGTCGACTGCTATGGCCTCAAGTCAGTTACTCTCGGAAGAATTGAGCACAATGCCAATCTCTGGTCATTTCCCTAGTGAACATTAAACCTTCTGCCAAATAGAGACTGGGCCCAGCGAGGAATTTGCACCATCTGATGCTATGGAACGTGTCGCACCGGCACGCACGGCGGGCGCACTCCTTATCAGCATGCAAAGATCTTAGCTGTGCATAGATACTTTGTCCGCACAGTTTCCCAAGCAGTTCCCATGAGCGGATTAGGAATCATTGGCTATCGTCATCGTCCTTATTCTGAAGAGACAAAACAGGCGACACACTGGTAAGAACGAAGAATCAACACATGCTAACCTCGCAACGCACTGGCATTACTGTCTGACAGGTTAATTCGGGTATGATCCAGCCAACCCTCAAAGAGCACTTTGCAACTCGTACGTAACGATCCTCCCGTGGGCACAGGCACTGCAAAGTCCAATTTAAGAATCATCAAATACCTGGGCGTTCGAAGGCTTACCAAGCCCGAGGGCGCTATTCATTTAGGTATAAAATGGTCACCCTCATCGCCTTCGACCAACAGTTTCGTGTCCTTGTGCTCAACCATGTCTTCCATCCAACACCATACCGTATCACCAGCCCTGCCAACCGTCCTAGGAGACCAGACTCATCTCGAGCTGCCTGGTTACGATATCTGGTTTCACTATGTACGCCACTCAGCCAATTGCTGTTCTGCCCCTCACGTCAGGGTCAGGCCAATACCCTCTACGTCGTCCCTGCGGTGCTAGATGTGTCCAAGTTCAAGGAAGCTCTCTCCAGAACCTTGCAATTATATCCACACGGCGCTGGAAGGTTTCGACATGTTGAGGGTCGTTGGGTGGTAGGTCAAATACCTAAGAAGCAACTGTAATCCCGTCTAACGTCCATCAGATCGAACTCACGAATACTCCCGTTCCTTTGGACATTGAGTACAGGGTCGAGTCGACTACCGATTCACTCTTTAATGGCGATTGGACCGTCCAGGATGATATATCCTCTTTCATAAACTCCCCCCCGATGGGTCCCAACATCTTCGATGGCAGTGCCCCTCTGATCTGTGTGAAGCTAACACTTCTCAAAACTGAGACATGTATTAGTTGTTCTTGGCAACATTCACTTGGTTCGTTCTTGTTTCCATGTCCCTCTCTCGCGCATTTAGCCCCTCTCAGGCGATGCAGCTATGAATTTCCGTTTCCTTCATACGCTCTCCCAGTTCTATCAAGGCTTGTCCTCACAATTTGCTGTTCCAAGCTTCAAGAGACCCCATTTTCCTCCGCCATCGGACTCGGTCATGGCTGAAATCTGGCCTCACGTCCCCTATCTACACAAGACTTACACCTTTGAGGAACTCGCGGCAGTATCATTACGACCTTTCGAGAGTGCAAAGTGGCGCGTTGACAACCGGGACCTCGACGAGCTACATTCTGTGTTGTCATCCAAGCAAGAGAATGGCCGAACCCTGTCGAGGCAGGACTGCATTACTTCCTATCTCGTCTCCTCGATCAATCGTTCCAGTGGCGTGCCTTTGCAAAGCGTGAGAAATTCATCGACTGTAAGTTGAAAGAATTTTTGTTTTCCGTGCCGTGCAAGGTGCTCACATCGCCCGTTTTTAGTATCGGCACATAAAGGCACCTTTTATCGAGGAGAACGCGGCAAGCAACTTGCTCATGAGTGTTCGTGGATGTTATCCTGTTCCTCTTGGGACTGAAGGTTGAATGATGCCCATTTGATTAGGTTGGCGCCCATCTTCCCTCGGATATTGTTGGGATCGCGAGTGCCGTTCAAAAGGCACGGATACATGCCAGAGATCCAGACTACATCTATCGTTGGTTAACGGTAGCGAACAGCGTTAAATCCAAAGCGTTCAACTCTGGAAAAGCGCTCGGTTTCCCTGGTTTCGACGAGCCATTCGTCAACGTGCTCACGTGGTACGCCGACGTCTTCTTCCGTTTTCGACGCACAGGGAACTCATTTTCATGTCAGGATCGACTGGTGGAGCGTCAACTTTGGATGTCCCAACGGCACGCGCTTCTATGTCGATAGCTCCCACTTAAACTATGTGACGGTGACTGGATCGAATCCGGTCAAGGGTGCAGATGGGGTGTGGCGACCCCGTCAGAGCGTTGACATTTCAATAGGCGTGGCGCCGGGAATGAAACGCAAGCTACTCGAGACTGTCGCTCTTGGGGTCCGTCACCTCCTCAAGGACGAGCGCGCGCGGCTGTGACTGGCCCACACTGCTGTTGATGCGACGGTTGTCCACTTTTGTTTCGGTGTTTGTTGTATTGTACCTGGCCGTGGGTATCGGATGCTATCTATAGGATCAAAGTAACGTGTAGCTGGCCTCGTCTAGCGCGCGCCGGCGACGAATGCTACGATCTACATGTTGTATTTCACTGTAACGGATCTTGCCGACTACATGCAGTCTCTCGGGAAATACAAAGCTCCTTATGCTCTTCATAGCCTCACGTTGGCGTCGCACGCGCAATGATCACAACCTATAATAGTCTAGGATTACAGACGCATGTCGTACAGATGCAGAGACCTCTCTGAGAGCCTTTGCTCTCACGCCTCCGGCCCTCCGAATCGCCACATTTTGATTGATGCGTCACGCACAGACGGCCGGGGACGTTCTCTCGCTCTCCTCACCACACCCCCACCCGCACCCTCGTCGCCCGAGTCAGAGTCCGACTCTGAGCAGTCCTCAGCCGGGCCACTCGCCGTCGCACTCGCGTCATCATCATCAAAATGCCGTGAGCCCGAGACGGAGAGCAGGATCGGATCGAGCGGGTGAAAGCCGACAGCTCCGACGGCGTCTGTCCGTGCCAAAACGTGCGTGGTCAGGGGCATCCTGATCGGTTCGAAGAGAGAGAAGACCGCGGGCAGTCTCTCACCGTCGTGCGCATCGAACAACAACGCGGGCCTGGCCTCGCTGGTTCTCGTTTGTCCCCATGCCACGCTCGAGCCAAGTTCGTCGTCCTCAGTGCCTAGATCGTACACTGAGATCTCGCCTACCTGTTCAGAGCACGTAAGAGGTACACGAACGGGCGGAGGAGGGGTGAGCGAACTCAACGAGTCGGAGAAAGGGGGAAGGGAGGACGGACGGACCTGACTACCGAACGCGAGCCATTTCCCAGCGGCGTCGATGTCGAATCGCAGCTTCTGATTTGTGAGATAGCGTTCGGACTCGGATGCGTTCGATGCTGGCAGTCTCAAAAAGCTGCAGACGGGAACGGACGCGTCCCCTCGGAGGTCCCAGCTCCATAGTGTGTTACTTCGCCTGAAGGCAGCGTACAGAATGTGTGGTCGCGTGTAGTTGAACATCAACTAAGCGGGGCCATTCAATTGCAGAGGAGCGCCACGAGAACGAAAGGATACAGTAGGCGTGTACAAGGTCAACTTCAGCTGCATGCCGAAACGAGACAACACATGGTTTGGGGAAAAGCGCCCACCTGGGTCACCCCACCCTTTTCCAATGCTGCCACGCCGCCCACAAACAGGACGGGATCGAGGGCGGATTCGTTGAATAATGCGATGTTGTCAGACGATGGCGAAGCCGGAGTGAGACTCCCAGCAGCGTAGTACTCTGGAGAATACGAAAACGCGAGCGCAGAGACTATACCTTTTACCATACGGGGCCGGTATGTGAGGAACACAGTGAGTTATCAGATCCAATAAGGTCGTCGGCCTACGATGGGCTGCTCACCTTTCAATCCATCTTTGCTCTTCTTGGAGGGTGTCGTCGGGAGTCGGTCACCCTCGCCTGGTCTGTGCACGTCGAATACCTCGATGGCATCTTCAAATCCACAATATAACCTAGGGACATTGGGAGGTGTTGCGTCAGGAATCTCCTTCAAGTAACCAGAGAAACGAGTACGCGCTTGTTCGCAGTGAAATTAAATGCCAAGCTGTGTGGCGCGACATGTCGCTCGCGGTGATCCACGATTGGATAAGATGCCCGAAGCTAAATGGCGCGATTTTGAGCATGCAGTACAAAGTTGATCATTGCACGCTCGTGTTCCGTACCCTGCCGTCCGTCCCATCTAACAGCTTCACTGGACAGTCCCTGACAGAAGCGACGAAACAGAACCCCGGCGGGTGGTGTCGTGACGCGCCCGGGTACCACGCGAAGTCAACGATTGGCGCGGGCTGTGTGAACGTGTTGGAGTGCACTAGGCCCAGAGGCGGTGATGGAACATTGTCCGGACTTGCATTCTTCTCGTGGCATCTGTCGCCCAGGGCGTCAGCCCGATGCAGAACGGGGGAAAAAAAGGGGAGCACGCACGTCGAGAACACTTGGAACGATCGATTTTCGCACTGGACCATCAGGCTGGATCCATCTCCACACCTTCATCATGCCAATCGAGGAGTGGTGCACATTAGGGAATGTGGCGGGTTGTAGCATCGAAAAATGGTTACCATTTTGCTGTCCGAGGAAAGTTGTCCGAAACATCGTGATCATCATCATAGTCGAGGGCCGTGCGCGACAGCAAAGAGGGGATTGAGGTGCTAGAAAACCGATACAAAGGAGGGTGCCACCTTGCAGGGCATTCGCGTAAGGCGTCAGACGAGGTCATGGACTCACCGGAATCGGAGTTGTCGCACCGACCGGATCTGCGACCACCGGGCATCGTGTGAGCCTCATGAGTCGGCCGTTTACTAACTGAGTACATAAATTCCGTTTCGTCGTCGTATCCCCGAGCCTTCTCGCCCAACAGAAACAAAAGATTACTAGCAGGCTTGCACCGCCTTGCACGCCTGCGTGTGTTCCTGGGACCGGTTCCCACCAGGCCCACACGTATGTTATAAAGTCATTCAGGTACCCCATAATTCTGTCGGCGCTCAAGCGGTCGCTAGGACATAGTAGCCTTGGACGTTATCCGCCTGAAGGTATACGCAAATATAATATCTGCCATTCAAATCACCAAGCCATCTGCCAAGCAGGAACCGGGGACGAGCGATGCGACATCTCAAACTTCTCACCGACTCACACGGCATGCTTATCATTGATACACCACTTCTCATGTACTGAACTGATTGGGAACCGACCCCTCCCCATTAACCTCATGGGTTCCCTGCCGGCCCCGTGCCGAATGCGTACCAAGACGGGAGGTACCGTTCAACTTGCAAGGTTGCAGTAGCACGCGAGGTGAATTAAAGAACTTTCTTGTGCGCGACTGACCTTCACAACGGCACGCTGGCGCCACCGGTCGACCTTTGCGCGACTCGGATTCAAGGAAGGCCGCTCTGCCGTCCAAGGTGTCAGTCCAAATCGGACAACGCGGCAACTGTTAAGATAAGTTGAAGAACGCCGTGACCGTATGCGTGCACAGGACCAGCCGTAGCCGAACCCGGAGTGGTTTGCGCAGAGTCCTGGAATAGTTATATAACACTCCAACTCCGTTCGTTTGGCCACTGCGCCACAGGCTTGCTCACTGCTCAAGCGCTCGGCCATCGTCGTCAAAACGTTACGTTGTTAGATAGTTCTGCGGACAGCGGCATGTTTGATGCTTACCAAACGAAAGAAAATTTCTGCAACGTATAAAAGAGGATGCGGCGCCGACCACCTTGGAGATCCTCTTGTCCGTGTGCTCAGCCATGTCTTCGAGTTCCACTCAGCACTACGAGGTGCCGCCAGGGCTGCCAACCGTCCTTGCAGACCAGACTCTCCTCGAGTTACACGGATATGACATCTGGTTTAACTATGTACGCCGTCCAGCCAATTATTGTGTCACCGCTCATGCCATATTCAGGCCAAGACCCTTTATATATTGCCAACTGTTCTGGATGTGTCCAAGTTCAGAGAGGCCCTCTCGCGAGTCCTGCAAATATACCCGCACGGTGCAGGAAAGTTTCGGTACATTGATGGTCGTTGGGTTGTATGTCAAATATCGAGGAAGCAACCACCCTGTTTTCTGATATCTCCAAGATCCAGCTCACGAACACACCCGTTCCGTTGGACGTCGAGTACAAGACCGACTCGGGGCCCGATTCGCTCTTGAATGGCGATTGGATCATCCAGGATGACATTTCTACACTAACAAATATTCCACCGAGGGGCCCCAACATCCTCAGCGACGACGCTCCCTTGGTCTGTATCAAGTTAACCTTCTTCAAAGGCGAAACATATATGGGCATCGCTTGGCAGCATTCGCTCGGTGCGTTGATGTTTCATCCCTCGTTCCTACACTGCTGATTGTGCTTCAGGTGACGGTACCACGTTGTTCCGTTTTCTCCATACGCTCTCCAGGTTCTATCAAGGCCTGCCTGCGCATTTTGCGGCACCAAGTTTCAAGCGACCTCACCTCCCGCCACCATCGGATGCCGTCGTGGCTGACATCTGGCCCCACATTCCCTATTTGCATGAGACTTTCTCGTTTGCAGAGTTTGCCAAGTCGATACGGCCCTGTGAGCATGTGAGGTGGCGCATCGATGAGCGGGACCTCGACGAGTTTCACTCCGCACTGTCTTCCAAGCAACAGGGCGGGCCATCTCTGTCAAGACAGGACTGCCTGACGGCTTATCTCGCAGCTATAGTCAACCGATCTGGTGACAACCGCGTGAAACGTGTGGCGAATGTGCGCA
>JBBPMG010000431.1:0-21194 GCA_038090195.1 Boletellus deceptivus | reverse complement strand
CAGCGAGTTGGGGGTGTCCCTTATATACTATTCTACTGTTTACATCAGTGTACACTACATCTATAGATATCTGGTACCAATCGGGTAGAAGGTACATGAGGAGAACATGTGTCTGGGGTTATGGGTATTGGTCTGAGGGTTCTGGATGCGAGGGTACAGGGTATAGTGGTAAAGGGGAATGCCATGAGGCGATTCCTACCAAGATCCATGGAGATTAGCAAGGGTTAACTATTATTTCTAGGGGGTCCGGGTCTACGTCAAATAGAGTGGTAATAGGGTTCTGTAGGTTCAAGGGCTTGAGTCTAGACTTTGTGTGCCTGTCCCTGACATGTGTCAAACATGTGTAGACTGGTGATAGGGTATGAAGTCATAGGGGTTTAACCCTGGGTCTAGGGATGTGGTATGGTGGTCTAGACTACCACCTGTGTACCATGAGGCACTATGAGTCAAAGTGACTCAGACTGGTTCTGGACTCGTTCTATGAACCATGAGGATGTCCTAGACCTGCTAAGACCGAATGGGAAATAGCTAACCGTTGGTTAATGAATATAATGAATGTACCCATAGAAAATCCATAGAATATTCAAATGAAGTCAGAAAAATATAGAAAAATACTAGAAAAATGCGGAAAACTATGTAGAAAAATAGGGGAGTGTAACACACATGTTCTCCTCATGTACTACCTACCCGATTAGTATCAGATATCTATAGATGTAGTGTACACTGATGTAAACAGTAGGATAGTATATAAGGGACACCCCCAACTCACTGGAGGACCCAGTCTTGTCCTCCCCAAGCTTGCCTGCTCAGATCCAGCACTTGACTCCTTGACCTAACAACACAAGGTTACCAGCTTGGTCTGGTAAGCAGTTGTTTCAGCCATCCAGGTTAGTATGGAAAGGGTTTTTGAGCTCACTGTATTTTGTCTCACTACAGCTAAGTGAAATTCCCACATGTGATTGCAGTGCACTTCATACACTGTGTTAAGATCAAGTTTTGGAGGTCACTGTATTGCATCCTGATTCATGTACTTTGAAGAAGAGCTGTTGAGCAGCTGAAATACATGATGGTTATCTTGAATCCATAGCCTACCACTTGGAAAGACTGGATTAAGAAGGTATACATCTTCAATGAGAATATCCATCATCCCAAGAAGACAAGGAAATGTAAGAACCATACCCATCTCAAGAGGATCTTCTCATCCCAAGCATGACTCCAATGCCATAGATATCGATGCTACCTGCTCTGTAGGATATGTTCACTATGATGAGAGGATGGAGCAAGCTTTTTCATGAATGTCTATTCACTTATCCACATGCTTAACAGAGACTGGTTTGGACATGTAATGGCCTATCAGCAAATGTTGTATTTCTTTACCAACAGACTGTACTTCTATAGTGGCAATGTGCCCGAGGTAGTGCAAGGCACACAAAGCCAGCCGCAACTCGCTTTGGTGAGCATGAACGCTAAAGCGAAGCGACATACAGGCGATTAGTCACGGGCAGACCCAACCACATACCCCCGTCCCTATCCACGTCTCTTTTATCTGCTAACGCTCGCGCTTCAAGCTGTCCCTCCTCGGACAGCACCCGCGACCGGGCGACACGACCAAATTTGAGTAAACGACCATCGTCGGCCACACACTCTGTCAATGTTGTGACTTGTACTCGTATTCCCGCCTCTTCATCCGCGGGTGGGTTTGGGAACGGATTCATCGTCTGTTTAACCCTGTTATTGGCCAGGCCGACACGGACGATGACCACGTAAAACGTGATCGAGATGATTGGTGGGACCTGTGTGGTAGTAGGTAGTTGTCCGGAGCGGTGGGTTAGTGTCGGGGTAATATGGATTGCGAACGCCGCTCGTAAGCCCCCAAAAGACTGACCATGACAAACTGAAATTCGGACTGATATAAAGATAATATCAAGGCCGCGACAAGGACGAGAGAGTAGATCGCCCCGGCATCAATGACGACTTGCAATATGTGCTTCAGGTGGGTTCTTCCAGGTCCGCGCATCTCCCTTGTCTTTCGATCGACGTTCCAGATCCGCCAGACCAACAAAACTGATGCGTGCCAGGTGGCGAGGTTCAATTTTAGAAGTATTCCGACATCAATGGAATCGAGGTGACATACAAGTCGTCAACATGTTAGTTGCTAGTGCAGACCCCCAAAACGACGTGAACCACGTTGAGGGATGCTCATTCTGCAGCCGCGACGAAACGTACGCACTTCCAAATCCTGCTACTTTAAGGATACTTGTTAACAACGTCAATTCATCCAGAGCACAATGATCCTGGCACACGTACCACCGAGACCACACCAAAGTATCACAGGTAGGGTCATAATGAGTTTGCTTTGCCACACCACGTAACAGCGGTAAAGCTGCAATATGAATGATGGAGTTAACGGATGATGTTATCTGGGAGGAAGAGGTAGAACCTCACCACAACACCATCCCCAATGAGCGTCTGCACAGTGAACACATAGAATCTATACACGACCGTCCATTGAGTTGGGTCTCGAAAGTAGCCGGTTGATCCATCTTTGTAACAATTACGGTGCAGCATAAAGCCTTCCACGAGCCTAACGACATCGATCACGAAGTGCTGTACATACAAGTGGTATCAATAATCAGTCTTTTTTTGTGTACATATGTAAAGAAGTAAAGAAGCACTCACGGATGTACTGACCAGCAACAATAGACACGCAATCACAAGTATCTTGTAGTTGACTTTATGAGTGGACCGTCGGAATACCAGCGCCCAAATCGTTCCTGCGAACATTAACAACGAGAAACCTTGCGAAAATCGTACAGAAACTCAGCACATTTCCTCTATGAAACATCTGTTGGTAGGATTCACCGTATAGTACCCCTTCGACAAGGATACCCAGGAGTTCTGCCTTGTCGGAGGCGAAGGCATTTCCACCCGGCATGTCTCAGGCTGTATGGTGGCAGGGAGCACGAGCGAAGTACGCAAGCACAAAAGAGAAGAAGCCACAAGCATGACCCTGTGCACAAACGCGGATTGGAGAGGTGCCGCGAGCGCGAACTAAGATCGCCTGCGTGGATCATGAAACTGATTTCAAAACAGTCGAACGTCCATGTGGTGCAAACCCTTGGCATCTGAGACTGTCGTCGACCTCGATAAGACTTTTTTCTCCGAGCCATGGACGGACAGTCGATCGGTCGGCGTCTGTCTTACTTGGTCAGTGTCAAGCGTAAAATTACTTATGATCAACTTGGCCAGGATGCACGATACTACATCCCCATTGCCTGCCGACGTTAATATTGCTCGCTTCCGAGAGCACCGTAGCCTCAACTGCGGATGAAGAGAGCCGGTGAGTTCGTTGCCAGCGTATGCATCGTACCTGGTCTTTCCGGTATTCATACTCCGGTGCACGCCGTTCCTTATTCGCGCACTGCTAGCTCGGATGCTACCTACTGGTCAAGGTACTCCGCGACTGCTTTCGAGCTCTGAATACCCAAAGACCTCGCGCCCCTGTTCGAATTGCAGTCACGATCACGGTTGCCCCGAGTGTTGTGAGACCATGTTATTGATTTTACGCTGGCCCCAACTCCTTACCCACCCAAGATCGCGTCGCCATGTTGGACTTGTCCAATTTAGGCCCGACGACCTGCAGGATGCCCCGTCGGAGTACGCATCCGTTGTTTCGTCTCCTCTATGATTCTCCGAGGATTTTCGGAGGGGATGACGATGCAGAAACGTGTAGTAGGGCCACCATCTCGGTTTCGGAATGCATCGTACAAGTATCGTGGCTCAGTTTGACGCTTGTCCGTGTTGTCGAGCTGACTGACAAATCATAAACAGTACAGTTTGAATATTACTGTGACTAGCCCCTTACCTCACCGTCCTAGTGACGAACGAAACACTTGACAGCGTGTATCTCTGAGTGCTGATCTAGGGATGGGACTTGAATGGTGTTGGGGATCATGTCAAGAATTACAGTACCGAAGCGTATAAGATGGAATACAACGCGCATCGGCGGGACGGCCATATGCGAAACTCCGTGCGTATACCACCGGCGTACAACAGCGACACGTGTAACAAAAGATCAGACATTCATCTGCACAGACACAATAACCAGGTTGAATTCTAGCACGAAAACCAGATCCAAATAAGGCAAGATAAGGATCCAAACCTCCGTCAGAAGGATAGGAACCTACACCTGTTGAAGCGCTCAAATTCCGATGTGGACACGCACGATCTACTTCTCCAACGGCACCTTGTCAGCTGTTTCCAGTACTCCTACCATATTTAAGCCTGCTGCCGCATGCTTACAATCGATGGCTGGCCGATTAGACATGTGCTTGTAAGACCGAGTAACCATACCGAGTCGTCCGCCTTCCACAGGGTGTCGATCACCCCGAACCCTGCAAACTGCATCCCAGTTCGCGAGATGGAACACCCCTTCCGTGATTGACTTGTCACCCAGCGCGCATGGCAAGCCGACCGAAACGCGAACCGGAGTTGGCGTATCACTCTTGCATGATGCGCGTCGACGTCAGCTTGCCGTCTCCCATACCAAATCGCGACTCAAACGGCCTGTCCGGGTGCTGTGCACCACGGCAGGCGATGTGGACCCAGCGGTGATCTTGGAATGCCTGTACGGCCCCTTCGACCGTGGTTGTGGTACCGGTGACGGTCTCAAATATCATCTTTGGGTGCATGTGTGTCCCATTCCGGATCTCGTCGATCTCGAGCTCCACCTCTAGTCGTTCGCGCATGCTCGTGTCTACACTCGGTTTCCCTTGACCGACGGCCACAAACGAGATGGAATCAGGTGTTTCGGAGGTATCCCGCCTAGTTTCTACTAGTAGGCATGTACGCGGTCGCGGGCACGAATGAGAGCGGAGAGGGAGGGTGCGTACGATGAGGGGTAGATGTCCAAAGAATTCTTTGCGCCCTTCAGAGCAGCGTGGAGCGGGAGGATCGTGGATTTTGACGTTGGGAACCACCAGATTCGGCCCAGGGGCAACTGAATATTGTCTAGGAGTGTGTCCCCATATTTTCCAACTTCCCGGGTGAGTTCAGACAGTTAGGAACTCAATTTTTTGACGTCCCCGAGCGAGCAGGGAAGAGGGACATGAACCTGCGGGCGAGCTGGATTCTACCTTTGTTCCTTTGTCGTTCGTCCGCCCTACTTAGGCTGCCACGAAAAAAAAGCGCGTAAGTCATGATAATCCACAAAACTCACCTACATCGCGTTCCACGCGGTTAACGTTTGTCGACGTCTGTGCTACTTGTACTCAGAGACCTATAGCACTCCGTCGCCGCACCGCGTCAAAAAAATTTCGATATAAATTTCGGTACATTTACTTCTTGTAGTACCCGATGCGTAACTACCTCACTGCTCGTTCATCGCTGTCAGTGAATAACACCAAGCTATCAAAATATGAAACCTTTTTCAAGAGAACGCACCTGTTTCAATTTCCTAAGAATTGCTTGAATGCCTCAAGGCATCGCAAGATCTCGAGTCTATTTGGCAGGGGGCGCATTCCCTCGCTATTCCCACAAGGAAGGATAGGGATGTAACGAAGAACACGAGTCTCGACCTCAGGAAATGTGCCTGTCTGCACAGCTTTGCTCAGTGCAACAGTGACAGTGATTTTGTAGAATATCAGTGTCGTGCCAACCATGGTGAGGCAAGGGAACGTGATGGTGTCACAAAGGGGTAGATGAAGGTCTCGTTCTCGCTTCCGATTGTTTAGTGCAAATGCAGCAATAGCTTCTGCTATAATCTGAGGCTCTGGATCTTCCGTACTCATCAATCTCTTGTCCTCCTGCAACAGTAGCAGAATTCCATCGTCGTCCATGATGCAAACATTAGTCTGGACAATTGAGTTTCCTCCACAAACAAGAAAAGGGATGGCATGTTGGATGAAAACAATTCTATCTTCATCGTCGTAGTCGAGGCCCCGCAGTAGCTCGGCCGCAAAGTTATCAACAGCTGCTTCCTGTCCGATTTTCGGGTCCATCGCCAGGTCCAAGTAGTGCAGTAGCTGTTTCGTCTTCTTGTCTGTTGCATCCTGTCGAGTTTTCGCGGTCATGAAACCCACCAGTGACGGTCCAGCAGGATCAGGAAGGTCAGTTGTACCGAAGAACTCCACCTTGTTCTGGGGTACAACAATGATGTTGTACGCTGCTAGCTCATGCGCAGTCCAGTCACTACCGGACTTCACGATTCGAATGAGCTGGGCCATAGTGGATGGGAAAGGAGAAGACGGAGTGCCGTAGGTCTCGTAGTACAAGTAGCACAGACGTTGACCAACGTTGAGACCAACGTCCGGTGGAACGACGTGACGCGTGACGCGCGAAGGTGAAGCTGGCAGTGGCCCTGCCATCACGGACCAGCAAATAATGTCTAGGTTGCTTGCCAACGGAGTTAAGCGACGCATAAGCTGTCCAGGTAAAACAACGCTATTGATTCTTGGCCCACGCTTGTCCATACTTGAGCTACTTGCAGTCCGAGGCGCGATCCGGGACTCGCCGACGGGACCTCACAAGCGCGCTTGAGGTAGGTACAAGTTTCGCTCGGCAAGCAAAATAAGCTCAGATAAGCTAAGCGAACACATGTAAATCTCCACTCTACACCCCGGAAGACGGGTGGCAGGTGTGATGGCGAGCACGCAACGGTGTGCAGCGTCGGGGTCCGCGTATGCGCGTTTGGGGGTGGGCTGCTCACGTATGGTAAACCCGGTTTACCCGATTGCCACTGGTAAAGCGAACAAGAAAACCTCAGCGCTGATCAGTTCGAGAGTATTCTAGTGCCCGCTTCCCAGATAAGTCAGGAACTCTCTGAAATGACGTCCGTTTGTTGCATGCTCCGCTTTTTTTCTTCTGATGAGCCCCATCTCTCCAGGACGCGCGTGAATCTGAGGGACGGTATTTCTTTCTCTGATCTGTGATAATCAGATCGGACCACTTGGCGATTCAGCCACGAGGTGAGTCCCCGGCCCCATACCAAACGATTCGCATGTCACGGGGGTCTGGAAAAATACCGTCGATGGCAGGGCCGCAGGGGGGACCCTCAGTGCGTCGACATGCTTTCCCCTGGGATGAATCTCGTGTCCATGATATTGATGCTGACGTCTTTTGGTCTCTCTCCAAGAACAGCGGAGGTTTTTTTTCTTTGAAGAGCGTCCACAATGCAAATCGCTTTCTCGAGTCTTGAATGATCTTCGATATGGGGATCCCTTCCCAAAAAATAGCATCGATATCGGAAAGTCGAGTTGGGAACGCGTGAATGAACGAACAGGACCTCATTCCGACGGCGACCAGCGTTCGAGCGTTCCAACATACATGTGTGTATGATCTCTGAACGCCCGGATTAATGACCAAGGGACAGATTTCCGTGTCCCATAGTTCCACAAGACCCTCGCCCTATCGATTCGATTTGGCCGGTAGGCACTATCCACTAACTCTCGCACACGTCTATCGATATCGTTGTCCATGGATGCAGTGATACAGGGAGTGTATCGTTCCTCTAGAAAACGGCACTCCAATAGTCGCCCTAGTCGGGGATAGGCGCATCATTCACGCACTTGACCGGAGGACGGCGTATGAGACCGTCGGGCGCAAACAGGGCTGTATACATGACGAATATTATGACGGTCAGCTCGGAGACGGGCCACGTCAGAAACTGCCTTCAATGCCAAGGTGTCTACGAAAGCGAACGTCTGCGCGGGCCCGCAGAGGTCGTGCTACATTTGGCATGCCGCGAACATTTGGTGTCGTCGCCCCGCCCTGGGATGCCAAAAGGACCCGGTTGGGCGCCACACGGATCGGAGACGGAATGACGTCAGAAACTCAGAATGGCCGTTCCAACTTTATTTGGCCCTGCAGTCCGTCGGCATCGTTGGCCCTGCGCCCCACCGAGCGCATATAAAGGCCCAGGGGCAGATGGCACAGACCTCTTCTTTGTCGCCTCCTCCCCATCATCATGCACGACTCGCCCCCGACGGGTGCCCGCGACAGGTCGACATCGACTCTGTACGATGCGCGCGACCTACGCCAAGCGCCATTGAGACAGCCCACATCACTGAATAGTCGTGACTAGGTGCGTGCCCATAGTGTTGGATTGGCATGAACTAGATGGACTGATTGTGCTGATGGGAAATGTTGCGCGCGGGAGTGGACGTTCAGTACTAGTGAAATGGGCGAAACTCGACGTCATCATGGCGTTCGTAATTTTGCCGGCACAGGACAACTGCCCACTGTCGACATGCGTATGTCCCTCGATCTCGATGAGCTTGTATGGGATGCTTGATGGTCGAAGGAGGTGTGAATGTGGGCTATGGTCGGTTGGTTGTCTAGTCTTGGGAGGCACGGCATCAAGTGAATTAGTTGTCGTCTTGTCGAGTCTTTGGCAACTCGGAGGGACTGGTTGTCCGCCAACATGCGATCAGTGTCATGGGAAAAAGTAATGTCATTGAATAAGATTGGCGATAAACAAGCATGGTGCGTATGACGAGAATTAGATTTGTGCATTTTTGAAGGCTGTAGATGGTGCATGTGAATCCCTGATCCGAGTATTTTGTTCCCCCTTCTCCTTTCCTTCTTAGCTACCTTTACTTGTTGTGGCGCCACCACCACTGCCGCTACCACCTACGTAAACGCCCTCGGTGGTCAAGACGGCCGAGTGGCCTCCTGGGGTGAGCATGGCGACGACATTGCCCGTCGGCGTCGCGCTTGCCATGAAGCCAGTGTGGGTACGGTAGAGGGCGCGCGTAGGGCCTGTCGACGAGGCGTGCGTGGACCAAAACGAGTCGTAGGTGAGCGCGGCGGGGGCGATCGAGTGTGGAGGCGGTTGGGATGTGGGCATCAGGACGGGGGTTGAAGCGGTGGTCGTAGGAGGGATAGAAACGGGGATGGGGACGGGCGATTGGGATGTGGCCCCGGGGAGGATGGGGGGTGTCGAAGTGGGCACGGAAGTTAGCGTGGAGGTGGAGGGGGTAGTGTTGGGGACGGGGAAGGGGTACAAGGGTACGGGGCCGGTCATCGGAGTGGGTATGGTGCCGATAAAGGATGGTTGGAGTGATTGTTGGACCGAAGGAGGGGGTGGCAGGGGTGTGGCGAGGGCGAGGGTGGGGTGTGCGTGGTGTACGGTGGGCTGGGTGTATGGCGGCGAAAAGGTGGGCGAGGTCGATGTGGGGCCGGAACTCGGGACTGGGACCGGACCCGGGAAGGAAACAGGCACGGGGACGGGGACAGGGTCGGTGCGTGAAGCAGGAGTCGAGGTGGACAGGGGTATTGGAGCGGAAAGTGGCAGTGGTGAGGGCGGTGGTGGATGAAATGAGGGCGACAGCATCTGTGCCTGCATGTGGGCTTGGAGCTGTGCGAGACGGGCCAAGAGGGCTGGGTCCGAAAGGTCAAACGCCAATGTCGGCAGCGTGGCTGTCGTCGGGAGCTGCAACGGCGGTGGGCCACTGGTGTCAGCCGGGGAGGCATGCTCGGGCGGCGACTGGGACTGCAGAGGGGGCGAGAGAGACTCGGGGCCGTCGTCGGCCGGCGGCGGGGGTCCCTGTTCGACAGGCTGGTCTGGCAATGCGGGGGCGACGTCGAGCCCTGGGGTCGCTAGGGCGAACGGCAGACGCGGCTGGCCCACGCTGCCGTATGGGCCGACATGTCGGACGTGGGCGCTGGTGCGAAGGTGCGAGTGGTGAAAGTAGAGGTTTTCGACTTCGTTGAGGTTTTGCCGTTGCTGGCCGAGGGAGGGGATGAAAAGCAGGGAGGCGGGGAGAGAACGGCACGCACCCAGCCGTATTCGACCTTGAGTTTGGCATACTGCAGACGGGTCTGGAGCTGCTTCGAGAGCTGGCGGGCGGGGACAGCGGAGGGCGTTGAATGGAGATACGGGCGGAGGGGGAGGAGGGAAAGAAAGAGAGACACACGTGGCTGGCCTTTGCACGTTCGAGCGTCTGACGCTTTTTCCTCTGCTCGAGCTCGTTTGGCTGGACCGTGACGACCATGTTTGGGCGGGTGCGGATGGCGAGAACGCAACGTTCGCAGATTACATACATGAAACGGACAGGCGCGATGCAAAACCCAACAGGCCCGCCAGTCAACGCATCCGTCGGGGTCTATCGAATAGCGCTATCTTCTTATCGGCCTGGCCGCCGTCTGATGAACTAGCCTCAAAGGTGTGGGGTCGTGAGGCTGTCCATCAGGATCACGACCTGGGCGCCGGTGACGACACCCCGCCCACCACAGCCAAGTCGTGAGCACGCCAGCATTGCAGCTGTCAGTGAGCTGCAGCGCGTAGCTGCCTGCCAGGATGTCAACGCCCTCGCACGCGGTCCGCTGTCACACTCTACAAAGGGCAGATATGATGACTGAGGCACGCCGGCGATGGCCCTGCGGGCACACGCACTGCCAGGTCCAAATTTAACCCATATGAGCTAGAAGACCGACGCGGGTTCTGACGCCATCGCCCATACACACTCACCTCGGAGGCGTGGAGACTGCGTCCCGCTGAACGTGTCTCGGTCCCTAAGCGGGCGCAGATGGGACGCCGATCAGCACCTGGCCCATATGCGGGCGCGAATGCTGTCCTCGCGGGATGAACGTTGAGCCTCTGCACGGGGCCTCAGAGATAAGTGCTCCTCTGGGCGCGGTTCCTGGCTTCGATAAGTCTGGGCTCGTAGCCGATCATCGCCGCCGTCGCCTGGGATCTTGGCGATGTGAGTCGTTGTCGGCATCCAGGGCCAGCCCCCAACGTGAGGCCAGCGACGGGACGTGGATCGCGCGAGCTCGTCCCCGGGCTCTTCTCGCACCGAGACTCGCATGGGGCGGGCTGCACGTCCGCGGAGGCGCCCTGTGTCCCCGTGCGGGCTCATCCTCCCCCTGCGTCGGTTCTGAGGCGGCCGGTGGGAGAGGCAGCGTCCGGGCAACGTAACGGCGTAATCAACGCTACCTCATCCATATGTCTAAAATTAATGTTCGTGGCACAGGATATCACAAATCCGCTTACCGACCTTGGACGGGAGCTGAGGCGAGCAGTTAGTGGTAGCCGATATGGTCATGACCACGGACCAGTGCGCTGGCATCTCGGGACCTTGTCTACAGCATGGCAGGGTGGCTACCCGACGGATTCGCTGGGAGACGCTGTGAGAGACAGCCATTCGGTTTCAGGTACTTGGTACGGAGATCTGCCTCGAGGCCCACCTGTTCACGCGTTCATCTTCGGATCCATATTCGCCCTATTTCAGGGTTTTCTTTCTTTCCCTGCAAGGCCCAGATCACCCGAAACACTTTTATCGAGCCTGTCTGTTCCGATTCTGCGACCACCCCCTCGTCCTGCTCTCGCGTCGAGGTTGACCCACCACGGCGACCCCGGTCCAGGTCACGATGAGTACGCAGGCGAGTCGCTCCTTTTTCTCTCTAGCGCCCGCGGATGCTGTTGCTCACATATGTCCGCGACGCCCAGGCTCGCACCGCGCGCGGTCCCACGTCGTGGTCAGCGCAACCGCCCCCGAGTGCGATGATGTACACCCGCCCGTGGCGCTCCTCGCCGCTCGCTGGCCCCGCATTTTCGACACTCCCCCCCATCATCTCAGAGACGTCCGAGGACGGCCACGATCTCTCCGCCCCCGAGAGCATGCCCTCGCTCGCGCACTCACGCTCCTCCTCCCCGCTGTCGATCGTGTCCCAGGCCACCACCACACTCGTGGCATCGACGCACGGCTCAAAAAGCGCCAGTGGCTCAGGGTCCGCCCTCATGCTGTTCGACGCCGAGGCGAGCACGTCCTCCATCTCCCTCTCCCCGAATTTCTCGAGTGCCCATGGCACCGGCACCTCCTCATCGTCCTCCCATGCTCACGGCAATCCCCGGTCTCGTCCGGCCCGCCTATCCAAGCCGCTGGGACGTCGCCCGGCCTCGATGGTCCTCAGCTCTCGCAAGAGCGCGAGCGAGGTGTTCGTGGCCCCCCCACCGCGTGCACGGACCATCTCTCACGGCCATCCGCGCCCAGCCTCGTTCGCTGGCTACAGCGTTACCCCGTCGCCAGACATTCCGCCGACGTATGCGCGCGGTTCTCCGCTCCACTCGGAATCCAGCGGGACCAAACAGCCTCCCTCAGTATCACGTGATCCTGCCTCCAACTGGATGTCGTCTACGCCCTTTGGCCCCGCGTCGACCCCCCGATTTTCGAGGCTCTCCATGGCCTCCCCCGCCGTCGTCATGCCCCTCAGCGCTAAAGAGTTTCGTAAACGCAAAGCCAAGGAGGCCCTGGGCAAGGGAAAGGAAGCCATCGCCTCAGCGCCCGCCAGCCACGTCACCTTTATCGATAGCACCCCGTCGGCATCCCAGAACCCCAATGGCGTCCCGCTTCTCAAGGTTTCCCCCCCGCCGTCGGAAGACCTCCACCAACCCCTCCACGCTTCCCCTTCGTCCTCTGGCGATCTCGCATCCCCGGCGCAGCCCCAGGTCGGCCACCCTCCTTCCTTGCTCTCAGCGAGCGTCGCCTTGTCCGCGCAGCCCCAACTTCGTCCTTCCCGCTCCCGCACCCGATCCCGCCCACGCACGCCCCCGCGATCCTCGCCTCTCGCCGCCCATCCACCCATTTCCCCCAAGTCGTCCTCGGGCACATTCTACTCTGTCGCGTCCACCCAAGACGACGCCCTGTTGGTCTTTCCTCGCCCTCCTGGCGCAGATTCATCCGCAGACGACCCCAACGCTGTCCCTCCGGCCCGTCTGCGCTCTGCTCACCCTGGCCGTCGCAAATCGTACCCCGACCGTCTCTCTAACGGCGCCGCCCGTCTGAGCCTCCTCGAGGCCATGAACCGTCTTTCCCAGGAGGGCACCAACCCGAACAGGCTCTCGGGCGCCGAGGTCGATGGTGCAGCCACCAACCGGCTCTCGGTGACGTCCCAGGCGAGTGGGCATACCCTCTTTTACGACGTCGCCCCCGAGGGCACCAACGGAAACGAACCCCAAAACGGCAAAGGAAGAGGAAACGTCAAGGAGCCAGCCACGCACACGCAGAGTCTCGACGATCTCTCCGCGCTCGTCCACACGGGGGGCGAGAATGTCGGTGTCGAAGGGCGCAACCGGAAACGCAATGTGCGCGTGGTGCGCATTTCGGACACGATCGAGGTGTCGCCGTCGCCCGTCCAGCGGCGCCGTAAGCTGACCAAGTCGCGCCGGACGAGCAAGGAGGTGAACGCGCCCGCGTCGACGCCAGTACAAGCGCAGACGCCCGTACGCCGCACGTCGTTGCTCCCGTGGAGATCCAAGGCGTCGGGCGACAAGCACGCCGAAAACAGCAATTCCATGCATGCCGTCGCCGACACGAACGACAAGACTGCCCCTGCAACGCCCTCTGTGCTTCCTTCCACCGCCACCGTCGAGCCGCCACAGCACACGAAGAAACGGCAGCTCAAGTCGGACGGTTCGCCGAACGAGAGGACGTCATCCGACGGCCGGACGACGCCCGTGACTTCGGCTTCGACTTTGACCCCGGCCGAGCCCAAGAACCGGCGGTACACCTTCTCGTTTCTTTCCTCGTCCGCCACCCTTCCGCGTGCTTCCAGGCGCGGGAAGACGAATACGCTCCCTCCCGCAGTCGTAGACCTGTCCCTGGATCGGCGCGCCAACGTCTCCTCCATCCAGCTGGGTGCAAGGCAGATTGAACGCACCGGCTCGGACAGCACCTCGACCAGTATCCGCACCATCACCCAAGCAAGCGAGAGTACCACCACCCTCTTGACGACGACGGCACCCAGACCCCAGCCTCCGTTCTACGACCTCACCACGATCGCGTCATCGGGCGGTCTGTCTGGGGCAGCTGGACGGATACCCATGATGCGACGATTGAATGCGCAGGAAGTGGAAACGATGGCGGCCTTGGCGGGGAGTGGTAGTGGTGTGCCAGAGCAGGGCGTGTGGGAAGGCAGAGGTGGCTCAACGCCCAGTTTGATCACCACCTCGACCTCGACCTCGAGCGGTACCCCGCGTACGCCGTTACTCGCCCGCGCGCCGGGTGGTGGGGAACCGTTTGTGTTCAGGCCGTCTGCGCTCAAGGAGTCGTACACCGACACGTCCGAGGAAGACCTGGGAGCCGCTGTGCCAGGAACGAAGACGATGACGCGGCACGTATGTGCACACCAGAAGGTAGACCCGAGTCCGCTGGCGCGTCCGGCAGAGGACGAGGAGCGAGGAGAAGGTGGAAGGGGGCCTGTGCGCGTGCGGTCGAGTCCGGGGCAACTGGCCCCGTCGAACCCCAGTCCACCACGCCCAGACACGGCGAGCTCGACGGAGACAGAGACGGACATGTCCTATGCCTCGTTTAGCATCGTGCCTGCCTCAAGCGCGTCGTCCACGACGACGTCGCGCTCAACGTCGCCTTCCCCGACTACACCATCACCGCTGACACCTCTGGGAGAAAATCAGGATCGAGACGGGGGAGATGGAGAGGGGGCATGTGCGGTGTGCGGCCACGTCGGTTCGCCGCGGTCGATGTCTCCCTTGCCCTATATGACGGGCCGCGCTAGCGAGCCGGAGATCGTGATGGGGGCGATGCACCCGATGTTTACGGTCCCGCTTGTCACGATCCCTGCGTCTGCAGTCTCGGCTTCGCACGTACGGTCTGCGCCGCTCTCGAACGACCACGAACATTGCCACCATCCTCTGACGCAGTACAAGTCGAAAACGGTGAGGGTGGGGACGCGGAGCGAGGTGGCGTTGCCGGCCAAGGTGAGGAAGCGGAACCGGCCACAGACAGCGCCGTCGGGCGGTGGTGATCTTCCGCTCAAGCTTTTTGACGATGCTGGGGTGAGAAACAGTGTCGGGGTTAGGACGGCCGTTGACCGTGATGCCGGAGCCAGGCGCGGCGGTAGTGGGGAGTCGCGATTCAAAGCTGCACTCAAGGGCTTGTTGAGGTGGCATGGGTGAAAACGAAGATGTTAGACTCGCTTGCTCTTATTTCTTCTTTCGTTTTGGTGCGTGGGTCGGACTAGGGTCGTCGCTTGGGGTGCTGACTGACTGGACAGGACCGGCAGGTTGTCGTGTACGATGTCCGATATCTGGATCCTTTTTCCACTTTCCTCTCTTTATTGCATGTGAGGACACACGGGTATGAGACCAAACACTCGTTTTATTTATCCTCTTTTTCTTTCTTGGGGGCAATACCTGATACCTTGGATGATGACGATGATACATATGTTGCCGGCTTTATCTCCCTCCGCTCTTACACCCTGACAGTACTCGAACGTTTTGAACTCTGCTCGTTCTTGACCATGATGTTTTTCTCTTTCTGCTCCTCTTCTCTTGTTTTCTTTTTCTTCCGTTTTGGATACTCGTGCTCCGACAAACGACTGTTGCGCATACTCGGAGAAAGAGCGGAGGGCGACGGGTGGAGTCGTATCATCTGGAGCCTTTAGATAGAGCCGCGATATATGCGGCGTTGCAGATGAATGCCCTGGTTGCTTAATCTATGTAACTTTATGAAGGTTCCTTGTTCCTCCACGTTAAATAACGGCGCGATTTTGGCAAAAGATCGTCCTGGCACGAGCTTGCAACGGCAAGGTACCGACGGCAATTGGGAGAATCAGGGCAGCCTCTCTTCCTATAAGAAAGGAGCCGCGACGTACTTACCTTGGGGTCGTGCAAGCGCCGGAGGCGTAGTGACGGGCTCCTTTGGCTACCCTGACGACGCGCCGTTCTGCTCGCTCTTTCGCCGCAGCCCCCCCTACACGATCGCAGTGGGAGTGGACGTGTCCACGGGTGCGGGAAAAACGGGCCGAACGGTGATTGGGGTTGCGATGCGGGTCGCTCGGGATCAGCACCTGTACGTACGTGCGCTTTTGGACGGGCTCTTGGCCGTGATGGAGCACAGCCCGCGTGGAGCGCAATGTGTTCCGAGCGGGTGAAACCGTTGTCGTCGGTGCCCGCTGTGAAAATCGAGGGCATCGGACGATGGCGGCAAGGTAGGAAAGCGACTGATGTCTCAACTCTCCTTTGGTGTACGCTCGCATCGAACGCGATGGCGTGGGGGCCTCACGAAGATGGACGGATTGATCAGGGGGTGGAAGATTTAAAGGTGAGGAGAAGACTCGGGGGCGACGAACCGCACCAGCGAGGACCGCAGGCGCACCTGCGCTCGTTGCTGCCCGACCGCTTTTTTTTTTTGAACACTTGCTGAATCACAGGTCCTGCGTCCGTACTTGTTCTAGCATCCCATTACAAGTGTTCCTTTTCGCTCCACTTTGTACCGAACCGCAAGCCATGGCTATGCTTGTTCCAGGTCGCGCTCGAAAGGCCGTACTTTTCGTCGTCCTCTCTCTGAGGGTTCCAGGCGTTGGTTTGCACCACCCGCCGAGTCTCAAAGGGAGAGAGTCGACGCTCAAAGATTCATATGCTGAGCAAAGAGCCCGAGCGTTCATATACATGGACATAAATCGGAGGCGAGGACACAACACGAGCTCGAACGGAGAGCATGTCTGAAAAAGATGAAATCAGTATATGAACTTCGACGTCGTGGGGACGGGAAGTTACTTCAATCATCGGAGACGCTCAAATTCCGATGTACACAAATGCGATTCGCTTCTTTGAACCCACTTCATCGGCCACCCCAAATATTGTCGTGTGCAGGGTACTCAAAACCGATCACCGGCTGATTGAGTAAGTGCTTGTAAAAACTGTGTAACCATCTGATGGGTGACAATCGTCGATCTTCCACACAGGGTACCAATGACCACATCGAATCCTGCAAACTGCATCTCGGGTGCAAGATAGAGCACTTCATCCGATGTCGGCTCGTGGCCCAACGCTGCATGGCACGCAGACAGAAACGGAAACTCAGCGTTGGCGCTCTTGGATGTGGTGCATTAACGTGAGTTTGCCGTCTCCCACTGCAAACCATGAGTTGAACGGTTTTTCACGGTGGCGCGCACCGTGGTGTGCGACGTGGACCCGGTGGTGGTCTCGGAATGCCCACGCGACCCGTTCGATTGTGGTCCTGGGACCGGTGCCGATCGCTTCCAGATGCGCATTCGTCTCTGCGTGGATTCTGTCGATTTCGAATCCCACCTTTGGTAACTCGCTTAGGTTCGTGTCTGCGCTTGGCTGTCCGTGACCGACGGCCGAACGAGATCAGGCCAGGGTTCCGGTGGCATTCTTCCTGACCTTCCCCGAACGAACACGCTCGCGGGTGCAAATGAGAGCAGAGAGAGGGTGCGCGCATGACGAGGGTAGATACCCAAGAGATTCTTCTCGCCCTTTGATACGGACCTCCAGAACGGAGTGAAAGGGGTGACCACAACTCGCGCAAAAAGCGTTGCACCCTGGACTCTCTGTCCTTTCTGTACGCATCTGGATCCCGGCCGAGTTCCGACAGCGGTGAACGGAGTTTACCGACATCCTCGAACAAGCGAGGAAGGGGTACATGCCAGTGCAAAGAATAACAATCGCGTCGCAGTCGTACGCGCTTGCATTTGCAATGACAACCGGTCTACGTTCAGCTGTTCGTCGGAGACCGTCGAAACGAAGAGGTGGAAGGAATCTTGCGAACCTGACCATATGGCAAATCTCGTCCACCATGGACTGCTGTTCCGCTTGAGCCCGCCAAAGGTCCCTCCTTCCACCACCTCCCGCGTGCTCCCTGAGTTCCGCGCTCAGTCATGTAAACCCCGTCCCTAGCTCGTGCTCTCAGTCTCCCCAGCTTTCCAGTGTGACAATAGAGACATGACAATGAGCAAGTTGGCTCCACAGTGTGCTGAGTAATGTTTGGTAAGTCTCAGTCCTCAAATTTTTTCGGCATCTTTGACCTAAGCCTGTGCTGCACTCCATAAATCCAGTGAAACTGCTGGAGTACATTTCTCAACTGCTTGTAGACTTTAAAGGCTTTGCACAGTGGATGTGATTGATTAGAACATAAGGACTCAGGTTGGTTCTAACAAGCTGCATAGCAGTGAGTGTAAAGTATTCATGTTGGGGTGAGAAGGTACCAGGCTCGTACTTACCGAACGGGCTGAGGCCCTCGTCTCGAGGCACATAAATTGAAACTCGATCGTCAAAGATGACCGACCACTGCAGGGGGTGACATGCATGATCAAGACAAAAGAAAGAGACATAAAAATCGCACAAAGGGCTCGAATGTCCCATTCATAAGATCCGCAATCGGCAGACTTTGAGTGCTGCATGCCGAAGCCAAAAGGGAGGTACGCATCCGACAGAGACTCATGTCACATTTAGCAAGTTGGTCGTTAGTGCCTCTATTTTTCATGTGCCTTGCAGCAATCTACGTCTGGGTGGTCGTGATCCAGAATGGGTGCGAGTGTTGCAGAGGCAGGTACAGAGCGCGCTCGGCATTCGCACAGGCAGGGTTTCAATCGGAGATTCAAATCTACTATTTGTCTCTGGATTGTTTACGGACACGCCTGGCAGCGCTCCGCTTGCCTGTGAGACTGTGTACTCCAGGCTTATGGATCTTCGTGTTTGAGTCCACACATTCGCCGGATATCCATTCAACTGTGTGCCGATCGTGCAGATGTCCCATAAACCCCATATTACACGAAGTCAGCTCTACAGAGATGGTATTCCGTCTGTAGCTGTGCCATGGGACTAGCGAGTCCGGGACGGATCACATTGAGCGGAGAGTCGTCGTGATATTTGATGGGCCTGCAGTACTGGCACTATGGATCTACGGTTCCCCACCTCGAACGGGCAAGCTCTATATGGCGACCACGTCGTGATTGTGCCGCACCGCCCCGGCAGCTCGAACCCTATAAGTCGGCCTCATCCGATTTCTGCACCCTCCCGTCTCTCCAACCGACCAGCATGACCATCGACAACTTCACCCTCTTTGTGCAGAACGGCAAGCTTTCCTCTCTTTACACCATCAGCGGCTCTGATCACGTTTGTTCCGTCTATCTAGGCATCACAGGCGGCTTTGCCCCGCCCACGCCCAACGCCATCTACACCATCACCCGTCGCTCGAACAGCGACACCCTGACCGTCACCACCCAGAACCGTCCCCACGGCACCCCGTCTCTCCTCCCACCCAAGACCAAGGAGCTCAAGGTGGCAGACCACGAGCGCCAGCTCGCCGCGCTCATCCACCTCCTCGACGGCCTCCCAGTGCAGTACCCCGGCGCGGAGGACCTGTATGGCCGGGACACGAGCATCATACTGCAGGCGAACCCGGGGGAGCACGTGCCAACGGGCTCGTACGCAGGCAGTGGCAGCCCGGCTCCGACGGCGGAGCAGAAGGCCAAGTTTGACGAGGCGATAGCGCTCGTAGAGCAGGTGGTCACAGCGCCGGCATAAGGGGCGCCCATGGGTGGCGTCTATCTCCTCCCCCGTTCTCTGACGTTCTGCTTGACTGCATCATGAGTCTTCTCAGAGTATCCGAGTAGAGCGAACGCGGATGTAAAGACAGGTTCTGACACTAAGATAAGAGAGATAAGGCCGGATCTTGTCCGACACGTGATCTTCATTGGCCCGGCACGTGGTACAACCGCAGTCACGTTTTTCTGAGGCCATCCGTGCGAACCAACCCTTACTGGCGCACGCTGTGGACCTCGTCAATGCACTCGCTTGACCAACGGCTTTACGGATGTGAGATTAGGGTCTGGCGTTTAGCCTCGACTGAGAGCAGGCGACCGTTCAAAATCTCGAATGCGTCCTCTCGGAATCTACTAGAGGCGAGCAAGCGGTCTGAAACGCAACTTGGGCATCGGCGCAGATAACTCAATAGGCTCACTCGTGCAATTCCTTGTCTTCGTACTCCACAACTGCAAAACCGGCATGACCCCTCGATCACAATTTGTATCTGTAGATATGTGAGTTCCATTTTTTTTCAGGGTAAGCAGTCCTCTGGAAGAATAGCAACACTTCGTCGTCTAGCTGAGAAAATCCCCGCCAAAGCGGACACTATTGCGTCTAGATCATGCGATAGCCCGGTTCACACTACGAGCAGGTATTCGTATGACCAAAGGTAAAGGCGTCAAATGACGCACGTCCGTGTTCACATGTGCATAGGTTTTGGAATGCGTTCCGCGATTTCGGCCTCTGGGTCCCGCATCAGGCCATTAATCAAGCTGGTGATCTTAGTGCGCTCAAAAACGAGGCGTCTCCCCGTAACGCTAGTATTTTCGAGCCTATCCGACGCAACCGCCGAGAAAGTCACTCTCCAGAGGATCGTTAACGGAGGCGGTGGGAAGGATGCGACATGCTGGTTTCTTGGCGTCTTCGAGTTGTTCTCCGGCGTGAGAACAAGCAATGCAACCCTCATGGCATTTCTTCGATGCCTTCCAGCTCTGCCCGGAGCGGCGATGGCACAGATAAGGGGATTCAATTCAAACACCCATCGAGAGCATGTTTTTGCTTTTACTACTTTGACTGCCTATTGAGCCGGCGTGACGGTTTCTTTTATTCCAGTTTATGCTGAACTACATTGTAGCTACACTCATGCTCACTCCAACTCAGACTCCAGTCTGCCACTCAAGATCCGACTTGCTGAGGTTCTGAACAAATTACAGAGTCGCCGCGCCCATGATAGCTGCGTTTCTCGTCCACCTCTTCGAGCCTGGAGAAGCGAAATTCTAATGTTTAAAATCTAGACATCCTCGTTACTTGTCTCCTTCTGTCGGCGCTCAGCATGACCCAAAGATGCTTTCTGCACCGGTTTTACCTCCGAGGTAAATTCGTGCGGTGGATGTACCCTAGTTGCGAAACGTCATTTCTCAGAGATGTCCACATATAGACGATGCCGGCCCTCCTGGTCGTTGTTCGCCCAATGCCCATGATGTGCGCAATGTGGAAGAAAGGATCGTCGTCGCACGTTGCCGGGCTACTAGTGATTCGAGGCCTGTGATGATTGGTAAGTCGAAGCTCATCGTTGGACGAAAGTTCGGATGCCCCTATACGTATGGGATCTTCCTGTTCGGGTTGCACAATCTATCCTGCGATAGATACCTTTGGTCGACGGGCTGGCAATACTTAAACAAAAAACAAATGAATCACCCGAAAACTCTGCTAATCTCGTATCAAAAATATAGGCTACGGCGTGTTCGGGGTCATCTCGTGGATTCTGGAATGGAACTCGGGATATCGTACAAGATGGGACGCAATCCGCGTCGAAAAAAGATCCATGCGTGTCGTACGACAGCAACCTGGATGAAACGGAGATCAGAAATTCATATGTGTGGACACAAACTTTGAGGTGAGGATA
>JBBPMG010000430.1:6944-21352 GCA_038090195.1 Boletellus deceptivus | reverse complement strand
ATGCGGTAGTACCATCTATGGTAGTTGGAGTTACTTGATATGGTAGTTGGGGAAACGCGGCGTGATGAGAGATGCGCCATGGAAGTGGTGACAGCCGGATGTGGGAGTGTAACAGTAGAGGTACATATAAGGAAGGTGAGCTCATAGGATGGACAACAGATCGAGGTATAGCAGCAGGGTTTCCTCATTGAGGGGGATTACCATGTCTAAAGGGTTCTGAGAAGTGAGGGAGTCGTCTTCGTATCGTGAGGGGAAGATACCCTTGACGGAAGAGCTGGAGAACGTGGTCACAGATTGGGCAAGCCCATAGTGTACCGTAACAATTGGGAGTCAGAATGACTCCAGATGACTCACCTTTAGGTTTATACTCAGACTCTTGACTAGTATAAAAGCAGCATGTAACATACACAGTGCAGTAACGAATCCATAACCATTCACCCCTGATTTCATTTCGTTCTTACCTCACCTGAGGCTATTGCTCCACATTAAACTCTATTGCAACCATGGTACCCATACTCGGATACTAATACTCTACCAAGACTAAACTCTGCTAGTACAGTGAGTCTCACACTGTGCATCATCCCTTCATTGCTGCGCCCCAAGTGAAAGTGGATAGTGGTGCTGTACCTGCATATCCATCCTCCCACTTTCATTACCCTCTCCCTTGTGGCCTTACCCCAAACCCATTCAACTGACTACATCATCGATACGCGGAACCCTTGACCCACCAACCCACCATAGAAGCTTCTGAGTCTATGCTCATCACTACCCACGCCAAGCATAACAGCATCCTGATCAGCCACAGATAGCATACAAACAATATGAGTTCCATCAATAGTGCCAACAGCATCTCAGAAGTAAAGGTATACAGCAGGATTGTTGAGGGTGTGAGCAGGGACAGGCTGATCAGACTGTAGTAGTTTAACATATTTGATATATATTCTGGTTGACAAGAAGGCATCTAGAATTTGACAAAAATACTTAGTGATCTCAGAAATTTCAATGAGAAAAGGATAGACAATCTTACTTGGATATTGTACTATTTGATTGCTGAAAGCACTCACCAACATGCCTGCACAATAAGCCAGTGACACAACTGTACAAGAATATAGCAAGTTGTTCTTTGATCATAACATGCCTTGAACTAGTGGACCCTTGAGAGGTAAGTTCATTGACAAGTGAATGCTGTTCATTTGTAGGTGCTGGTCTAGCATCATCTGGAAAAGAGACTCGCTGAGCTCTTCTCCAGTGTCTTCAGAGCCAGACTGAGTCGCAGGACCTTCGTCATCATCCAGCATTGTTGCAGACAGTGGTACGGCGCAACGATCGATACGAAGACCTAGCGGACACCCCATATTGAAGCTCCGCTCAGTCCCGGGTCACGTGGAGACGCCGGATTTTCCAGGAAAATCCGTTGCTGTTCTGGCCCTGAGCAAGCTGTTACTAACTTAGCGGAGCCGGCTAGCACGCAAGCTTGGTCATCCATTCTTTTGTTTGCATCATATCGGAAGCTTCACTTCCGACTATAACGACATTTCGATGGTGCCTTGCATCATTCCTTATCTTCGTTTCGGGACCATATGGCTTCCTTGGCCATGTGCAACTACTTGAACCATGTCGCACTCCCGGAACAACCCCAAATTCTTGTCTAGCCCGCCATGTCTGGAGGCCCCTTGGCGCGTTTTCTCAAGACCAAGCCCGGCGAGGATAGCTCTGTCCATGCCACCGACGAGAAGGAGAATGTGCACTTAGTCACCCCCGCAGACGAGGCAGGCCCAGGTGGGCTCTCTTTCGAGGAAGGTACCTCGGCTCCCTTGTTCCTTGTCTTTTTTTTTCTCAATGAGTATCACCTCACTGGCACGTAGACACTGCCGGAGGGCTTGGTCGCCATCTCGGCATTATATCATGCACCCTCCTCATCGTGGGGCATATCATTGGTACTGGCATCTTTTCGACATCCTCGTCCATTCTCGGTAGTGTGGGCTCCGTCGGGGCCTCACTCATGCTCTGGGTGCTCGGCTTCCTCCTCTCCTTCTGTGGCTTGTTCATCTGGCTTGAGTTTGGCACCATGTATCCCCGCAGTGGTGGTGAAAAGGTTTACCTGGAGGCGGTCTATCAACGACCGAAGTACCTTGCTACGGTGGTGTTTGCTTCAAACGCGATCTTGCTTGGATTTACTGCGAGCGGGTGTATCGTGAGTCTGGGCTGGTCATGTGTCCGCATGTGGTCCTAACCTTGGCTGGCGTGTTCGTAGGTCTTTGCGAGCAAGTGAGTGGCCGCATCGCGCGCCCTCTTCGGATGTGGGTCTGACGTGCTATTCCAGCATCCTTGTTGTGGCAGGCAGAGTTGCAACGGTTTGGTCCGAACGTGGTATTGCTGTGGGAGGTGTGTTTACTGTCCCTGATGTAACCCACGTGCGTCAAACATTATCCACAGTGATTGTTTTCGCGACGCTCCTCCATGGTTTCATGCCGCGTACTGGCGTATTTGTTATGAACGTGATATACTCGCGTTTATCTCCCCCTTGCATCCTCTTACGACTCTACATCCCAGCTTTTGGCAACCATCAAGATCGTTATTCTTGTCTTTATCGTAGTAACAGGCTGGGTCGTGCTCTCAGGAAAAACACGCATTGCCGATCCACATGCCAACTTTCGCAGTGCATTTGCTGGTAGCTCTCAGAGTGGTGGAGATGTAAGAGTTTCCCGTTGACGACGAGATTGTGTGCCGACGACCGAGTATAGTACGCGACAGCAACCTTCAAAGTCCTGTTCGCATACTCTGGCTGGTCGGCCGTCAACTACGTGCTGAACAACGTCCGAAATCCAATTCGGACCCTTGTGATTGCTGGTCCCCTCGGGTTGGGCATTTGTGCCACCCTCTACATCTTTGCAAATATCGCATACTTCAGTGCTGCCACCAAGGTGCATCCGCTCCGTCCATTTTCCACATGTGGTCTACCTGTTACTTATTAAATCAGGCCGAGATCGAGTCTTCTGGGGTGACCGTGGCTGCTTTATTCTTCCGAAACGTGTTTGGAACGTCGGCAGAGCGTGTGCTGAGCGTCTTTGTTGCTCTCAGGTAGGATCCGTGCTCTTTCACGACCTACCTCCTAAGTCCTCTATCCCGTGATATTACTGCCTTTGTTGGGTTCGACAATGTAGTGCACTTGGGGTGAGTGTTGGCATGTCGGATGTTCGAGCATCCTGCACTAATATTTCACATTAGAACGTCATCACTGCTGTATGTGCTGACATTTCTGATTGCCTTGAGCCCGCTTCTAAAAATCCGATAGACGTTTTCCAGCGCCCGCGTCAACCAAGGTAGACATGCGCGCTGTTTCCGTTCTAGTCGTGGGTTCATCCTAGACAGAGCTTGCCAAGGAGGGTATCCCTCTTCCCTTTGGAAACAAGTTTTGGGCATCAAACTGGCCGACTGGAAAGTCGCCTTTACCCGGCCTTATCATCCATTTCATTCCTTCCGTGTGTATTCTCCTGATCTTCTGCGAGGGGCATGCTGATCGGATTGTGCGTAGTTTATCGTCATTCTTGCACCCCCGATGAACGTTGCGTACCCTTTTATATTAGACGTCGAAGGATATCCCACGCAGATTATATATCTTTTCGTTGTCATCGTACGTCTTCCTCCATCGAGCTGAATGCTTTTTCATGGTTAACACCCGCTGCACAGGGTCTGTTTTGGATGCGTTGGAAGAGGCCCGATATCCCTAGGCCATTCAAGGGTAGGGTAGAATTCCGCTTGGAAACTAGTACTGAGCTCCGCTTGGCAGTCTGGTGGCCTCTCGCGGTGTTCTATCTTGCCGCGTCCGTATTCCGTGAGTACTACCCTCTGAAGGTGTCATCCTTATGTGCAATGTCTGGCAGTCATCGTCGCACCATTCCTTCCTCCGCCTGGCGGAGTTGGGGACACACCCCCTTTGCCATACTATCTGTTCGTCCACGCGCTCCACTCATGTCAAGGTCGTCCGCTGAACTAGGCCGGTTGAACACTGATGACAGGTACTGCCTCGTTGGGATTGGCGTTTTGTTTGCGGGAGTTGTATATTGGGCCGGGTGGCGGATTCTGTTGCCAAAGGTATTCGGACAGGAGCTCGTACCCCGCAAGGAGACGCTCGAAGATGGTACGGTTGTGACCCTGGTATGTCAATTTTTTTGCGATATTTTTTTGGGGGGGCGCAGAGATGGAATTGATTGGTTTTGCCCCAGTTTTCTCGCAGGAAAATCGAATGAATATATATATATATGATACATGATTCGACTGTCGCCCTCTTTGTCCTTTTTTGTCTTGTATCATATGGGCGCCTGCGCGAAACTACTTAGCTGGCTACGATCTCCGGTTCGGAGGTGCACTTTGACCGACTGCGGGCTGTTGAACAGCCGACGAGGCGATCGGTGGTCCTGCTGCTTTTGTAAAATTCGATCACTATTCGCGCTGCTGAAGGGCCGTTGGGACGAGAATGTGTTTGTTTGCCAGACCGACAGCGCGACTTTGGGTCCTTGGCAATGTCAGTGCTTCAGCGCACGCATACGCACGAGCATGCTCGCCCACCGGGCCGGTAGATTAGCAGACGCTAATGTTTATCCCATAAGGTCGGATAATCCGGTCCGTCGCTGCCCAGGGCGCGAATCCTAAGCGGGTAAGTCGCGGCTTGCTCAGAACTTGCCTAGTGAGTACAGTACCAGCTCGTTGCAGCAATCTACGCGCAGTCAGTCATGACCCTGCCTAGTATTCTGATATTCACGAAAGCAGTCTGTGAAGCCGTGTGATGCATCCGTGTCAGATTCGTTAGGTCGGTCGTATTCGCATGGTCATGACTTGGGGTCGAATCACGCGCTATCACCTCCAGCACGTTGCCGTCGATGGTCATCGCCCGGAGATACCCTTTAGACTGTATCTCCAACGCATCCGATCGGATTTCGCCGTTCCGGCTCGTAGCGTGCGCCGCCATCCATCCGAGCTCCAATCCCATCCCATCTGCCGCCATCACCAGCCTTGATGTGCTTTCAATGGCACTGAGTCCTTCCCATCGCCTTCAGGACATTTGAGGATGTTGTGGACGTCGTCTGCAGCGCCATCGCGGGTCCAGTCGCTTCCACCATCTCCCAGCCAAATCTGGTCGGCTCGTGGCCCTTGGCTTTCTACTCTGTGCTGTTGAATCGACTTGGCATCCACCTGTGCTATTCTCAAATCGTCCTTTGGCACCGTCGATATATTACCTGCTGCGACCATCCCACTTCCTGGGGGGTTGCCCGGTGCTTACTACGTAGGTGGGTACCTGCGCACCTTTCGTTCTACTCGTTCTAGTACGTTCTGACGCCGCTGACAACTTCTCCTGGCTGATTCCGTGGATCCATGTTGGGTCCTGTCTCGTCTACGTCGCATCCTGGTATGATCGGCTTGCCGTGAGCTCCGTGAATTGAGTTCCGTTCGACCTCTCGCTCTGGCCGTTCGCCGACCCAGTCTACCCCTCTATCCAGCCCTCTTGTGCGCTTATTTGGATTGTCGTCGTCATCCGCTGCTGGCGATGTATTCGCTTCGGCCTCTGAGCACGTTGGAAGGGCGTAAGCATGGAAAGGCCCCGACGAGAGCAGAACCAGGTTGCATGCTGGACACGCCACCTACGAGACCTCAGCCACAGCGCCAGGACCCTTGGCACCTCGCAGAGTGGCTCCGATCATTGCTTCCACCGTTACCCGCTGCCTCGACCACCTGCGCAACTCTTGCCACGACCCCGACCCTTTCCGCTATCTCGCCTACCCTTGCGCCTTTGGCTCGTAGGTGCATCTGGATGATGTTCCGCATCACCTGCTACACTCTGCAGGGTCACTGACGTGCACGCTGGGTCCATCACCTCACTAATCATTCGTCGTAGGGTCTTCGTGCGATGCACTCCATGTGGAATCGCGCTGTCGTTCGTATGTTGTCTTGACCTTGGCGATGCCTAAGGT
This sequence comes from Boletellus deceptivus, assembly GCA_038090195.1. NCBI lineage: Eukaryota > Fungi > Basidiomycota > Agaricomycetes > Boletales > Boletaceae > Boletellus > Boletellus deceptivus. The sequence goes on along the minus strand of JBBPMG010000430.1, from coordinate 15,383 downwards.
GCGCGCGGTCGGGTCCCACCATTCTATACTTTACTCTGTTCTCCAACCCTGGCATGGTGGATCTAACAGCGCCGGACTGGTATTTTGGTGCTATGGGGGGACCACCTTACCTACTCACATTCTCGGCCTCCGTGCGCTTGGTTTGGCAATTTTTGTGTTGTGGCGGGGCCCTCATTCCTAACGTCAGCAGTCCTGTTGCCAACCCACCGGCTTGTTATTTGGACCCTCCGCAGTAAACTACGCCCGCGCGACGCTCCGGGTCACATACTCGTGGACACTGTTCCCCTCTGCCCGGCTCCCGACCCCGACTTCGACTTCAACTAGCCCTCTGCGTACTCGCGTGCTCCGGTCCGGGCTTACCGCACTTCTGGTCAGTGCTTCTGGAGCTGCAGCAGCCACTCCCGGTCCCGCGCTGTGCTTCGCTCCAGGTGCATGTTCGAATGGAGTGGCTACTGTAGCAGTGCATTCGTCATATCGAGCGATAAGGTATCATTTCACTGTTCATGAGCCGTTTCAAGCTGTAGCACACTGCCAAGAATGGAGCTTGGTAGAAGAAACATTTCAAGCCTTCCTGTCTGGGCGTTGAACTGTTCATAGCGTTCGTCTTCGAGGTTCGTGATTTCGCCGCTGAGGTGTTCTCGCAGTCCTTGCGCTGTCAGTGCCAACGCTCCATCGTGGCTAGTTTCTAAAACCCATGCCCAACCTTTCAACGTTCAGATTTACCTCGTGTAGCTACACGGTCGACGGTATTTGGCGACCGGGGTAGATGAGTTCGAAGGGGACAGCGACAGAGGGCAGCGGTGAAGGGGAGCGGGTTGTGTAAACGACGAGTGGCGAAACGACACGAGCGGACACCAGTTCAATGCTCGTCCGATTGTACGGTTTCTAACGTTTTGTACGGGTACCTACTAGTCGATACTGAATACGACAGAGTAACTCGTGTAGGAAAGGGGTGGACGAGGATAGAGTGTCTGTAATAACAAAAGGGACATGGAACATGAAAGAAGGTGAAAGAGGGAGGAAAGAATAGGTGTCAATGGGTCGTAGCTGAATTCCCAAGGGTGTCGAGGCTCCTCTAGTCCGGACCGGACTAGTCCCCTCTTCGCACCTCGTCCAGTACCATCGACCATGTCCGAGCAGCCTGCCGTCCCACCACCTCCCACACGCGACTTGGAGCAGGACCCTCCACAGCAACAGATCCGCCTATCCAATCATTTTCTCATAGTATCCAAGTTTGTGGCTCTGGTAGCTTCACTCTTTGCAACCGTCGTGCTTGCAACGAGACTCGCCACCATGGGGTTAGCAGGACTACCCCACATCATGGCTTACCTAGGCTACATGACGGGATCAATGACGTATTTCCTCGTTATCGGACTCTTTGCATCACGGACCCCAGGGATACACTGCCTCACTGTATGTCGTGCCATCTTCCATTTGCAGTTCTTGGCAGGGATTGCGGTCGAAGGCTACCATGTGTTATCATTAGGTGTGTATATTCTCACATGTTCTTGTGAACGGCTGATCCTTGCACTACTAGTCTCTCTCTCGCTATTTTCTGCCTTCTACCTTATGCTACTCTTCACCCCCCTCCTCCTTCTGGCCATCTGGGTGGTCGACAGGATGTTTATCATAGTAACGAATGATGTCTGGGAAACAACGAACGCCAACAGAGAGGATAACAAGATGCCATCCATCACCGACCTGCTAAAAGGAGTCTTTTCCTCGATTACTCCTGAAGCCATCACTACTCAAAACATTCCACTCAGTCCTGTGGGCCACGAGGCAACAGGTAAACTTAAACGCTGGATCACCGATCTTGTGAGTTCCTCTTATTGTTTGCACCTGCATGCTGACATTGTGGGCACAGGTGCGTGCTCGCCCACAGTGGCAGGTTCGGGATCTGGGGGCAGCAACAGATGCTAACGAGATGGACAGTTTGCTTATGAACGATGGCATCATGTAGCGTACTGATGTACATTGAGCAATTAGTCGCGAGTCCCGCACGCGCAGGGGCATCCAGCGAGCGACACGGACGACAGTTTTAGACCAGTCAAAATCACTGGCAGTCCATTAAAGTGCCCGACAATCCACCCGAGGAGCGATGGTAAATAATCTCAGTCTGTTTAGGGGAATAAAATCTCCGGTTGATATCAACAATCTAAACGCCCATTAAGATGCCGCAGCCCAACCCCACTGTCACGTCACCAACTCAACTTGCATTTAATGGCAACAGTGTGCGCTGCGAGCAACCATACCTTGATATAAGGAAATCGCCGTCAACAATCCACACGAGTCGTATGAGGTGAAAATAAACACGTTGTACAAAACATACGATTTCTCGTCTTGTTTGCATCGCGAAGCCGAAAATATTGGCTCCCGACGAACGTCCCCATCCCCAGGAATAAAGGTCTCGTATCCGGATTGCGCTTCGTCCGAGAGAAGCTTGAGCCGTCCTTGACGCTCTGGATCAGGAAACGTAGGTATCGTCGGAGCAAAGTTGATGTCCATCTCGTATACAATGCGGTCTGACACCTCTTCTTCCACGCTCGCCAGACGTCCCGTTCATTGTGGATCAACATGTCCAGCACACCGCACACGTCGATATCCTTGACCGGCCGCGGACTGTCCTGACAGAGAACGAGACATGCAAACGTTGCTGCCGAGGCTCGCGTGCGAAACGGCCACTTCTTGATTGGTGGGCGATCCACTGACAATGGCAGCGCGTCAAGGAATTGTGACGTCCGAATGCTGCAATTTTGAGATTGCTGGACAAGCCTTGCAAGCAAGGCAAAGTAGAAAGACTGGATAAAGAACGACACGCCGTAAAGCAACAGGGCGGAGGAGGATCTAGACGTGAGGCAAGCCACCACAACCAGAAACCCAAGGAACTCGCCCGTCACCCTCGCCACCAATCGCAGTGGCGGTACCCCCACGACTCGTGGTAGGCGGTCGCTGATGGACGCACTGAGTCCTCATCAACATAACGTGACCACCATGCGCCCAAAGACGACCACGGAACAGATCTCTCTGAGGTATGGAATAGCAGCTCTTAGAGAGAAAATTTGCATCGCGATGGCCTTGCATCCCCCACAGCGGCTCCCTTCCAGTGTTCCATGTAGGACATCGGCATTGGCCTACTCTATTTCCCGTTTCTGGCTCAGGGAGACTTCAATTTGCCGATTTTCTATGAGTGATTGCGACCTGGGATCTCCAAGTGAGAGGTAGAATCCCCCTTCCGTAATCGCCTCGACAACCTCTTGGCTCCTCTGAATCACCACCATCAAATCGTCGTCCAAGAGCACCGCACACCCAGAACCAGGGTCCAGCTCCGCGAGATGTGTTGAAGTTCTCCGAATGAGTCTGAGTGTCCCAGGCCCGAGTGAGGGAGCGCAGACGAAATTGGGTATGATAAATACGAAAGGAGAAAACCACTGGCCTGTCCCCAAACCGACAATTAGGCTAAGCAAGATGGATATGAGCACCATCAGGTCGATATCTGCCGACGTGGTGTATTGAGGCCCGAGAGGATGGTCTGGAGCATCGCGGAGGTCCAGAATGGCAACAGCTTGGGGAAAATCACCCTGGCATGATGTGTTTGCGCCATCAGGTTCAATTTCGAGACTTGGAAGGGTTTTGCTGTGTTCGTGAACGAACTTCGCCAGATGTCCTGATTGCCGTTTGACAAGACTGGCCATAGGGGAGGTGAAGTCGGGCCCAGTACGTCCTCCATCCCAGAATTGTGAGCCAACAAGGGATGAAAAGTTGAGAAGAACCTGCGCGAGACGCACAGGCTCAAGAGCACCGACAATTGCCAGTGCGCGAGTGAGTGGGGAGGGTAGACCCGAGGTCCGATAACTTGGGCATGGTGAGCGGAAAGTAGGGAAGGCAACATTATTTACGTGCAACCCTGCCCAGGTTGGCGTACGTGGTCGACTGCTTGTCCCTCTGTCCGTCGTGTCGTTTGCTCGGACGTCCGCTCAAATGGCATGCCTTTTAGGGTTTATTTTCACTTGTTTGTTTTTTGTCGTCAATTGCCATAGTCAGCTACCCTAATAGGGGTCTGTTGGGAACGCGCTCAATGTGAACTTATCCATTCCAGACCGCCCACACGACCTAGAGGCCTCTTGGCCAGCACAATTGTAGTTCTTCATCCCCACCATCATCGCCTGGAGAAAGTGCGCTCCAAGCCAGAATCGGTGTCGTTTGATGGCAATCGTATTGCACTCGAGCTCGACCGCCTCTCGTCGGAACACGCTGGCTACCGTCACAACGTCTGGAGACTGTGGTATGCTTACATTTCCAGGTCCCGCAAGCGCACCCGCGCTTGATGGCCAACGATGCGCCAGGGGAACGCGCGAGCCAACGCATACCAAACGAGGCTCTCGTCAGAGGCTCGGCGCGAGCGCGTTGATCCGATCAAGACCCGCTGTCGGGAGGCATATGCAGCATCATGGTGCGCATGCGACCCACTCCCCCGATAGCGGCTCACCATGATTCACGAACGAGGCATACCCACACGGAGTGAGAACACGATCAGTCAGCACCTCTCGGCAGCCTATTTTTTTCAAGGGGGAAATGCCGGCCGGCCAGTGTGCCCCCCCCGGAGGTGTGGGGCCATCCCTGGGGCAAACCTGTTGATTGGTTCTGTGGACCAGTCGCGTTTGTGACGAAACCTCAACCTCCTGGAGAACGGTCAAGTACGCGATGATGTTGAGACAATACCGATTGTCGGAAGCCCGCGGACTGCGGCTGATGTGACGCGTTCAAGAAGCTGGGTCATAGTACTCCAATGTCACCGTGACTGGTGCAGGCCCCCACGGACAAAACTATCCAGACTCCGGTTACTTCTATCAGCCTGCTGCAGCGGGCGCAGCAAACTGGTTCGGAATTATATCCTGTAGGATCATCCTATCTCTCATCCTCATGAAACGACTCACGCACCCAGTCATCAATTGGAAGCTCTCTCTTGTCCAACAGCCAACTTCCATCTTACAGCAGAGCGCGCGTTGTTTGTTGTCATTACTACTTGACAAAGACCGACTCAGGCAGAGTGATGTCTGATGATGCATATAGGCACCTTTTTCTGCATACGGTACGCCTGTGATCATGGCCTGTCACCCACCAAGGAGTGAGTGCACATGGCGGCAAGACGAGCACAGTTGCGGGCCAGGCAAAGGTTTCGGACCGCGACGGGAACTCGAGGCTGTGCTGATCGTGCGAAGACGGATTCCGCGCCAAGCAGGATGATATCGACGATACGACCTGTGTTGCACCTACCCTCGACGTCTTCCTCCTCGACGATCAGGATCGCGCCCGTTGCAGACCGCACCGGTGTCCTTGGCAGAAGGCTTATTTTTATCCTCGTCCTCGTCTTCAGTTCCGTCCCCTGCTGAGGCGGAAGGGATACACATCGCTGGAACGACCACCCCTGCTCAACTTGAATGGCAAGATGGACTCGGACGCCGAGAGCAGCTTCTGTGGAGAACTCGTGTCTCAATTTTGCAGCTGAACCTTTCCGAGCACGCAGGTCTCGGGGCGCGCCGTCCCCGTCCCCGATCCACACTCAGCGCCGTCGCCGCTCTCATCTGTCCGCGGCATCTCTCTTCCACCTCATCAACGCCCAGTCAAGAACATGACCACCGAGGATCACCATCGTGAGCACGCATGCTATCACCCTGTGCTCTCGTTTGAGAGGGCGTCCACTACGACGGTGTCCTGTGTGTTTCCGTTCCTGCTTCCGTCGTCCCGGGCCTCTATCGCCCGTATCGACGCCTTGATCGTTTCACATCAGTCATCTTTGTCCTTCTGCTAGAGAAAAGGTAGTATCTTGTCTGCGGGTGACGCACCCCCCGTATCTGCATGCACAGCCATTGTCTACACTGTCTCGCGTTCCGACGAGGCGGACGCGCTCGCACTCGGCATCCCTCAATATCCACAGCATCAAATCGAATTCGGATAGAGCTTCATTGCTTGCTCAAAACTAGGTGCGTGATGGCAAAAACTTTCAACAAGCTGTATTCGGCTGTTGACAAACAGTCGTCCGAGCTGACCACGGTATAGAGAGAAGCTGATCGCAACCGGACAGGCCCTTTGCGGCGATGGGCTTCAAGCGCATCCAGGTGATCGCGATGGCATGGATCGTGCTCTTATTTCCGAGAACACGACGACAGGCGCGCATCGTTCCCGCCTTGTTTTGGGAGAGGATTTTATCTCTGGGCCCGTTTCCACGCGTAGGATCTGGTGGGCCACCAGGAAAAAGATGACACTAGAATGGCCACAGCTTTGGGCCAATTACCACGTATGTCATGATCTCGATCCTTTGTGTCCGTTTCCACACTCTCATCCGAAGATCTGCAAGCAGGTGGCTATGGTGATGTGGACCGTTATGCAGTGCTCTAGTCGTCTTCTACCGATAGTGTGCAAGTTTCCCATCGTTGGGCTGCTCAAGCACGCTATCGTATTTGTAGACTTGTGTCTTACTTACTTGACTATGATATTCACAGGTCAATGGATCTGATTATTGATGCTTTACCGCGCTTCGTGTCCCTAGCCCGAGTTCTAAAAAGACTGAACCCTGCGCTACGGTCCGGCGGCTGATGTCGATCCCACGAAATCTACTATATACCAGTTAACTTGAGCCTCGAGAAGGAGTCGTTGCTGGTCAATCAGTCGTTTAGCATGTGTACTTTGGCTGGACATTCGTCGCCACCTGCCAGTGGTGCCTCCCAGACCATCACACTCACCCCGAGCGTTTGTCCCGGATCATTCCGGCCAGTAGCAGCCTCGTGTTCAGGACCTCATGGATTCGGCGAACTTGTTCGGCTCCCACCATCGTACACCCACCCAAGCAATTGTTCATCTGCTTTGGACACCTCAAATATACACCATCTAGCTTGAATCACGAACCCAAGCATGTATGTGTGACACTTCTCACCTTCGTAACCAGAGCACGTTTGTTGAGCTGTGGGTCTAGGGCAAAAACAATCACTATCAGAGGTGGACCTAAAATGCCAGATTTTTGGTTCCGTGCTGGTTTAACTTGTCTTCAGATATTACCCTTCGCACTCAAGTGCGGCGCAAAAATCCGCTTGCAAGGCAATTCTGGATCCAATTCACCGTCGGCGATGCTACTCTGTCGACTAACGTGGCCGAGGAGAAAAAGAATGACACTTCCTGGATGCAAAATCTGTCGTTGTGAGTGCAGGCCATTGATTATCACGTCCTCCAACTCAATGTCCGCTAGCGATGTGATAGATGATTGTTCCGCGTTCGTCGTCGAAATTTGGCAGAAACATCGCATTGGGAAAGACAAGGTGGTCGCTACTCTCACTGACACTGTTGGTGGACTGTTGGGAAAACTGAATGGTGGTGGTACGGCGACAAAGTTCTCTGTTCTGGCTTGTGTGACTTACTATCCAAAGTATTCGAGGAGAAAGTGTCCGATCTCTTCGGAATTACATTGGCTATCGAGTCACGTGATGGAGCCACCGCAGAGGATATTCAGGCAGCTGATGCCGTGAAGCGAGGTGTCGAAGGGATCACCCGACTTGGTTCTGCGCCCCCGGCCGTTGACTACGCAAGCTCGGTTGTTGATGCTGGTACCAGCGTCATTGCCGGAGTACAGACATTTGAGAATGTGTGGGGTACGCTGCTGAAGAGGATGGAACTGTTCGACAAGATTGTCACGGACCTCGCTCAGGTATTTGCATCTTAGCGCCCGGACACTTTCAATGTCTGAATGTCTTCTAGGTTCATCCATATGCATCATTGGCGTGGTCGGTCATCTCGGCTGCGAATAAGGTCTATCCTGCTGTTCGAAAGCCATACTACCGCTGAGTGATGGTTTATACAGGTAGTTATAAACCAAAAACAACGCGACGGAAGGATGGTTCGCCTGGCAGCAGCGATGAGCGACGCTTTTGCATTCGTCGAGGATGCTACACCTTTGAAAACGATGGAGGTGCAGATCAAGCCTCTCTCGCTTTTACTCCGGCAGGTGACGGAGTGTGGCTACTTCATTACTGATTACGCAAAGGAAAACTTCTGTCCGTCGTCGTTTATCTGATAATATTCAGGACTGATCGGTATTTGTAGGGACTCGGACGGCAAGATACACAATGTCAGATATCGATGCAAAGATCACAGGATTCGAGAACAAATTGCGAGAGTTGAAGACTGCATTCTTGGACGGAGCGACCCTCCAGACAGAACTTGCTGTCCTTCGCATGATGGACGTCGTGGTCCATACGAGTAGGTCCTTGTTATACTGATGGCATTCTGGTACTCACAGGTGGACAACGTAGGGGAATCGATTGATTTGAATGACATGCCGTATGCGATGGGGGCAAGGTACGCTAAGGAGAAGGGCTGTCTAGCAGGTACTCGGGAATCTATCCTCCGCGAGATCTGTGATGTCCTGAACGATTCCACCGACGATGC